>MU227357.1:775760-787071 GCA_018584345.1 Thuja plicata
TTAACTTATGCTGGAATAAGCCCCAAAATGGGAATAAGTTTTCTAATTCGAGAATAAGGAAAATGCCCACAAACAGAGAATAAATTTATTCTAGCATTAACTAATGCTTATTCCAGCTTATTCCAGGTTAATTCCTAGCGCCAAACGGGCCCTTAAGGATACTCTAAGGCCCCGTTTGTTTGCAGGAATTTGACAGGAATTGGGTGCGGGACTTCTGTTTTTTTCTGAAATCCACTGTTTGGGACTCTATGTTGCAAACCCGGTTCAGCCTTCAAAACCCGGTTTAGGCCCTAAAATGGGCGGCACCATCTTCCAGGCGAAAAGGTGGAATTCAAAATGAAATCCAGGTTTTAGAAAATTATAAATCGAGTTTAATTTCGTTGTCGGGTCCGTGATTTTCAAAACAGGAAGATGCAAAACCGGGATTTCAAAACCTGATTTTGTGATAATAAGGTTTTGACTCAATTCCAATTCCGCGAAACAAACGGGGCCTAAGTTCACACTATTATGATAGTAAGTAATTAGACAATGACAAAGATTTAACATTAAATAAATAGAGCATTCTAATTTATATAAGGTATAAAAAGTTGAAGAGAGTTATATGAGAGTTTGAAAGAATTGTTAAGGATACATAACATCATTCATGTTATGTTAAGGATATTCTAAGTATACAATATTGTGATAGTAATTAGATAATGACAAAGATTTAATATTAAATAAATAGAACATTCTAATTTATATAAGTTATAAAAGGTTGAAGAGAGTTATATGAGAGTTTGAAAGAATTGTTCTTATAAAAGAGCATCTAAATTAAGAAGATGGAGTGACTGGCATACAAGAGAATAAATATAAGAGTAATCATAAGTTTGAGTTGAATGATGAAATTCAAAATGAGGAGATATGCGGACATCATTGTGAATTTGTTCTAGAGTCTATACCACTTCAGCATGACCAGCGGAGTGAAATAAGAGAGTATATTTATGATCTTGGCAATGTTGATCTTATGCATTCAAATAACTTATCGAGAGTAGATCTTTGTTTATCTTGTTTTGATGGTTCCAATGGTATTGCAGATGATATTCACTTGGGTTTTCATGGCCTGGATGACAATTTGATTGATGATATTGATACTTTATATATTGTACAAGACATGTGTATGATTGAAGCTATTAGTCATAATGAGGAAAAACACATTGATTAATTATTTAAGACTAGTGGTGATTATAACAAGGACAATATGCTTGAAGTTTTCGTATTGAATCTTGTTGTAATGACTGAACATGTCTTAAAGCCACACATATCTTAAAACCTATTCCATAGTAGTTTTATTGAGTCAAGCTAGGGAATTGATCAAGGTGGGGTCCCTAAATGTGCCTCAAGTAATTGGTTTGCCATTTTAGGAACTTGTAGGTATTGAAGAAAGAGTAGGAGGCTTGATAGGCTCAAATGTTGTACATAAGAAAGTAAAGAGGATGTCATATTAGACACTAATGTGCTTGAGAAACACCAATGCATAAGAGCAAACACAAGCACACAAAAAATAATGGAGATTTGTGGGTTTGGTTTGTAATGGAGCTATCACAAAATGTCAATCTAGTATAATCCTTAGTCTAATAATGTAGTCTTCTTTTATCCATCCTCTTGTCGAACATCATCCTTCAATAATACAAAATTAAACATTCAGACATCATCTTTCAATAACACAAATATTAAGCATGGTTTCCACTCCCTTTTCCCTCATTTACTCATTAGATTTACGAGGTTAATTAAACCTCAACTCTATGCTCAATTATTTGAATAATGTTAAAATATATTAAATGCTTATTTTAATGCTATAATTTTTAGATAAATAAACATAAAATTTTATTAAAAATAAAACATCATATGTATACACTTTGATGCCAGCCCGTAGTCCACGACAAAGAAACACATGTGCTACCAACCTAATATTAAATGAGAGTGACAATTAATCTTTTGTTTGGCCAAATGATCAATCAAAACACGTTTGACATGAAACAATTAAAATATAAAAACAATAAAAGTGTAGTCCCAAGAGCATTTTCCAATGAACTTTCGCCAAAACACGACTTTCTATCTATTAAAATGTAATCGTTCAAATTACTCCTCAAGTAAACTTTCCAATATTATTTTTTTAATAAATAAAATATACTCCATATCCCTCAAAATATTCTACTTAATATAATGGACTAAACATTTGTTTTGACAATGCTTTTTTTATTTTAAATTAAGTTCCTCACGTTGAAAAAAATAGTCTCATTCCAAACACCATTTGTATTCAATATAAAACTTTATATAATACTTTAGGAACGGGTAGATTTGAAAATGAATAATTTAGCACCGGGTAGAATTGAAACTGGATAATTGAAGAGTAAAATTAGTTTATGGAGCGGAAAAATACATTAAAAGGTGAATTAAGTGTTTGTCATTTTAGTAAATTTTAGAAGAAAATAAAAATAAGTACTAAAGATATAATATGATATAAAATAAATAATGTATTTAATATTAATTATGTTTTGTTATATTTCAAGGTTGTTTATTATTAGATTTTGAAGAAGAAATAATGTCAAGACAATTTATCATGTGTAATATATTGTAGAAACAAAGTTTTTGGCTAGATGTTCAGAAAGATTAAATCTCTTTTGAAAGAACAAAGACAAGCATGTTTGATGCTTTATAATTTCATAAAAAGGAGAGCATCTAAAAACAACAAAATCCTCAATTTTCAAATCCATTGAAAACAAATCTAATGAGTATAGGGCTCGTAAAGAATATTGTGATCCATATTGTAGAGTGGGTGGGAGCAAATCTTGAACAATCTCGAAGGTGCCCTCAAATTACAATGCAATTGGAATATAATGTAACCTGGAGATTAAATGATCTAGTCCTCAAAGTGAAGATATACATGTAGTATTACTAAAACTTTGAGGAAAGAGGTTCCCAAGGTTCTACTATTTAGATTGTAGATAACTCTATATATCTCATCTTAAATATTTGGATTGTAGATAACTCTATATATCTCATCTCAAATAGACCAAGTCATCTCTTTCATAGAAAGATCTAGCACATTGATTGAAAATTTACATAGAAGAAACATGTGCACATGACTAGGACAACCTAGTAGAGTAGAATCCTTGACATACCATCCAAAGTAGATCACATGTTGTGCTAGATGCATAAAGGATTAAACGCTTGATATGAGTATCAACAAAAACCAATAGAACTATTTTTTATAGCTACCACTTAAAAGATCACGATAATAATGAATAGGGCAACAAACTCAATGACAATGATGTCTTGAGGAAATTAGATTTTAGCATGAAGTTGTTTGTATAACATGAAAATAAGCACTCTTTCAAATTTAATTTGGATAGCTTTCATAAAAAAAGACTCCCAAGTTTCAATACCGTATAGAAGAGTGAGTGTAACAAGTTAATAAATGAGGCAAATCTTAGTTTAAACACATCAAAATTCATGCTAGAAACATAATTTTTCACGAGAAGTGAGGAAGCACGAGTGTTCAATCTAGGCTCAACAATTATTAACAACTAAAATGTTGCCTAAAAAAAAGGACCCTTAGATATACATACAAAGACATCATTTAAATCCTTGGACCTTTATAAGTTGAAAAAAAACTTTCTATGTCACAAATGAATGCTAACATATGCACTTGTGTTTAGAAACCTTCTTGTTAGTAAGACATCATATTAGGAAATTAAAGAAAAACAACATAAACTCTATACAAACAACTCTTTACCTAAACAACTTATAACAATTTTGTCAAGTAAATACTCGTATCTAAACAACTTGAACCCTACTTAACGTAAATAATACTATCTCACTAATACTCTCTTACACTACTAATAAAACTTCCTATAATATCACAATAAAAAGAGGAAATGAATGACCCTACTTAACATGAATAATACTATTTCACTTACACCAATAATAAAAACTCCCTATAATATGACAATTAAAAAGGAAAGTGAACAATATAACACTTTCTGACACTAGTAACAAAAACTTCCTACAACATTGACAATAAATGATTTCACCCATTTATCCTTGAACTTACCAATAAACTATGTTACCCCAGGTTTCCAGGACAGGGGGACGTGGGGACAGGGAAACAGGTTTCCGAGACAGATTATTTTTTCTCGAAGCAGGGGATGGTAGGGGACCGCAGTGGGAACAACTATATAAAAATTAGGAAAAATTTAAAATACATAGAAAAATTTAAAATATTCATATAAAAACATGGATAACACATGCTTATATAAATTATATAACCTTAACATATAATGTTTGTATTAAATAATTTAACTTTAGAGTTCACATGAGAGTGGAAATCAAACAAATTATCAAAACTGAAACATTAATTTTATGGGGCAGCCAAAAGAAAAGTTTCCGAAAGTTTTCGAGTTTCTGAAATGTGAGGACGCGTCACTTTTTACCATAAACGCGTCCGAATAACATAACCAATAAACAAATACCATGAAGACAAAGTCTTTTGCAAACTATTAAAACACTCCTCATCTTTTACCTTTTCTAAAGATCCAAATCCTTAAAACTTATCAATAAACAAATACCATGTAAGACTCTAAAAGTCTACAAACAATGAGAAATACCATGTAAGACTCTAAAAGTCTAAGACTCTAAAAGTCTACAAACAATGACAAATACCATGTAAGACTCTAAAAGTCTACAAACAATGGCCTCATCTTTTTATCTTAGTCCCCACAACTTGCAACTTGTGCTTACCAATAAAATCAAGCTCTGCTATATTTTCGTCTTGTTCTGGCTTTCACATGGATGGTCAAAGCTTAAGCTTTACTGGCCATCTGTAAACTAAACAGAGCTTGAATTTTACAGTGTCCAGCACAAGCTTAGCTGGGCTTATTCAATTTAGAAAAAACATTCATTCCTCTGGGATGCAAAAAAAAATGAATTTGCTGGTGTGGATTTGGCTGTTAGTTGTGGGAGCATGGAGAATTCCCAAGACAGAAAGCATTGGATGCCCATACGATTTCACAGTGGCGTCCACCATGATTCCAACTTCCTGTTACCAAAACAGCACTGTGCAGTCCACCGCTCAAGGAACCTGCTGCTGGTACGCTTTCGCTTCCTTCGTCTTCGCAATCTCCCGCCATGCCAATCTAACAGGGGAAGTTTTCCTGGACGACGCGGGTTCGAGTCGCTGCACTGACGATTTCGTGCACTACGTCCGCTCGGAAGGACTAGTACGCTCCACTTTCTTCAGCAACTCCTCTACCTGCCAGATCGATCACCTGACCTTCACAGCCAACGCAGGGCCATGCCGTTACGCAGAAATATCCCAAATTTGGAGCACAGTCGACCTCGGGAACGCTTCCATGGCCTGCAATGGCCCCAATCTGAACAGCTCCAACGCCTGCGACAAATGCCAAAGCGAAGTAATAAATTCGGCGATGGAGCTCCTAAATATAACGAATTCCAAGGAATTCGTTCCCTGCGGGATGGCCGTAACAGTAGGGTTATGGGGTCCAAATCCTAAAGAAACCCTCTTTAATTCATTCGTGCTCTGCGTCACGCAGGTCTTGCAGAACGTCGGAGCCCTCGGCACCTCAAATCTCATCCCCTCGCCTCCCCCGCCGATGATTGCCGCCATGAACAAGAACTCTACCGGTGGATCAAACAGGTCGCGGGTTCGAATCGGCGTAAGTGCAGGGGTCGCATCAGCAGGAGCAATCATCGTGATCATCCTGATCTTGCTCTTCATCGCAAAGGTGAAGAAGATCCGCCGCTCAGACAATGAATCCACGGCTGAAACCACGGCAGAATCCAAAATCCCTCTTCCGACCGAGGGTTTGTACATATTTACGAAGCGCGAGGTGCGCCAGGCGACGGCGGGATTCGATCCCGGGCGGCTACTGGGCCAGGGCGGCTCCGCCAAAGTGTTCCTCGGCAATCTCCCGAGCGGCAAAATGGTCGCCATTAAACGGATCGTGAAGCTGCATAAGCGCGCAGATTTCTACCATGAAATCGAGCTTCTCTCGCGCCTCCGCCATCCCAATCTCACTGCACTCCTGGGCTACTGCAAGCACAGAAACGACCACATTCTCGTCTACGAATTCATGGCTGGCGGCGACCTAAGCGACCTGCTCTACCACCCCCGCCACGGTCACGTGCTCCCATGGAACCACCGCTTACGGATAGCCCTCGACTGCGCGGAGGGGCTAACCTACCTCCACCTCTTTCCCGACGGCGCCGTCATCCACCGTGACATCAAGCCGAGGAATATTCTGTTAAATTCGGCGGGCCAAGCCAAGCTGGCGGATTTCGGCGTTTCGAAGCTCATCGCCGGGGATTTTACCCACGTCACGACGGAGGTTAAGGGGACGACGGGATATTTGGACCCGGAGTATTTTTCCGTCGGGCGGCTGACCGAGGCGAGTGACGTGTACAGCTTTGGGGTTGTTTTATTGGAGCTCATTTCCGGGCAGAAGGCCATCGTCAGCACGCCGTCCGGCGGGGCAGAGTCTATTGTGTACGCGACGCACGTGTTCAATAGCAGAGCTGGCCGGGATATTAGAGATCTGGTGGACCCCAGGATTGCGGATTCTGACGTGGAGGCTTACGTGGACTCTATTGAGATTGTGCTGGGAATTGCTAGCTTATGTGTGAGGCCTTACAGGTCTGAGAGACCTTCCATGGTGGAAGTTTTGACTGTGCTGACTGACGCGTGGAACAAGGCCAATGACGTGGCCATTGGCTTATCACGGGGTAGCAGTGGAAATGAAGTTTTTGAACTCTGATCTTTAGATGTGATAGTTATCGGGGAAATTTAATTTAAAAATCGTGTTGCTTGTGGTGGTTTCGGCTGTCAAAGATTTAGTTTCTGATTTGCCACTTGACCCGGCTTTAAATCTGAGAAAGACGAATATATTCTCTAACAAGCTGAATCATATAACTCTGACCCAGAAAAGGGCCCACCGGGAATCCCTCACAGCGAATGTCTGCTAATGAAAAGAATACAACAGTTGTCCTTTCCTCTCCTGTCATTTTTTTTTGGTTAAATGTTTTGATTTTTGGTTAAATGTTTTGATAGATAGATAGATAAAATTTTTACTTTCATGAGGCTAAACATAGCCTATGGGACAGCAAGGCAACCTAAGCTGACTTCAGTAACTCCATTCGTTTCCTGTGCAAGCTGATGATGAGCCCACCTAACTTCTCAATGTACTCCTCGATGAATATGTTATGCCAAGAACTATTTGATATCGTATCCGCAAATTTATCCCTGTTGTTCTTGTAGGCTTCACAATCTAAAATAAAGTGATGTTCGGTTTCCACTTTACCAAAGTTACAAAACATGCAAATTCTCTCTTCCCAAGCCTCCTTTTAATTGATACATTCTAATTTTTTATTGGACCTTGTCAATCAATATGGTAATATTTTTGGATTTGATTACCAAAATTCATCATCATCTATGTGTTAGATGGGGGAGGTTTTGGGTCATAATTATCAGTATTATGAGTTACGAAACATCTAAATAACAAACTAAAACGCGCTTCTTACCAAGGGGGACACTTAGTTTTCTTTTTAATCACCTTTATGTGTTTTACGTTTTAGTTGGCTATTTAGCCAAATACCTTATGAGTTATAGTTAGAGAATAGAGTAAGGTATGATCTATCAATATGGTAATATTTTTGAATTATCATCAATACCTCAGATTAGAGATGTCTTGGATCATATTTTATGATCCATAAGCATTATGAGTTATAGTTAGAGAATAGAATGAAGTATGATCTGAAATGTTTTACACAACTAACAATTGCACCTTGGTGTGCAATGGGTACGTCGAAGAGGCGTGGAAGGTCAATAGGGAAAATTTCAATTGGTAGGCTATTTAATAAATGATGTGATTTGTGCAACAAAGGTTTCAATGTAGAAAAACTAAGTGTTCCCTTACTAAGCTATGCTTTTTAGTTTGTTGTTAAGACGTTTTCTAAATGGAGAAATGGTAGGTTCAAATCAATTATGCATCCCCTTAAATAATCCAAATATCTATGTTGAATGGAAACGGCATGCTAAATATGACATTTTCATTACATTCACACTTTGTACTTGTAGTAGTCTCTTTTATTCTCATTTAGTGATGTATATTTTCGAGTTTTTTAATTTAGAATAGTAATTGTTGATTAAAAAATAAGACTTATAATTTTAATATAAATAAAGAATATTAAACATAGTTAAAACTTACACAACAAAATATATTTCTCATGTTCCCCTTTTCCTTTTATCATATAATATTTTTATACTAATTATAATTATATAGAAAATATTTGTATAGTTAATGAAGATTGATGGAGTTTTTTTTAGTGCAAATAGAATTTAAATAGTTAAGTACTCTAATATTATTAAATACAAGTTAAATTGTTTGAAATTAAATATCAATGTTGAAAGGAAAGGGATAAAGATGACATTTTTGTTATATAGAAACTTGGTACTTTTAATAGTCTCTTCTATTTTTTCTTTTATCATATAATATTTTATATAAATTAAATTAATTATAATTATAAAAAAATAACTAATTATTTATACATGAAGTCCAAAAAATTATATATACTTTATTCGCCACATTCAACAACTACTCTATAATCTTACTTTATGATTTTAATCGTTGACTTAATTTAATTTTTTAAAACATCTTATTACTCACTAGTTATTAAATTTAATTTTTATATTTCATTTTACCTTATTTTTAAACATTAATATTAAATTCCATAAAAGAAACACAATATTTCTAATGAAAAGGTAAAGCAAATGTTTAGGTAAGGATAAACTAATTGAGGAAAACATTGATAACATATTTTATTTTCATAGAAAATGTGGATGCATTCAAGATATACTACTCCCTAGTCAAATCATAATATGTTCAATTTTTTTTGATGGGTAATGGGCCATAGCTGATTAGATTTTATTAATTTTAAAAAGAAATATACATCTCGTTCAGTGTGGAGTATTGCCCAGGACTTAAGAGCTTAGTCATTTGTTATAATATGTTTGACTTTAATCCATAATAAATATATTTAAAAAGTTAAATAAAAATAATTTTACTTGCATTAGAGGAAGCTAGGATTCACAAAACCATGTTGAAAGAGATTGATCATACTTGAATTTCTCTCATCCCAAAAAAAGACGATCCTAAATCATTTTCTGATTTTTGTCCTATCTCGCTTTGTAATTCTCTATACAAAATTTTTACCAAAGCTATTTCTGTCAGGTTGGCCAAGGTCCTTCCTAGAATCATCTCTGAGGAACAAGGGGGCTTTGTGCTTGGGAGAGAAACTCCGGAGGGCGCTATTATGGCTCATGAAATTCTCCACTCTATCTAGTTACACAACCAATCAGGTATGGTTCTTAAGCTAGATATGATGAAAGTGTATGATCGTGTTGACTGGGACTTTCTTCTCATGGTCCTCACTAGGTTTTGTTTTCACAGAAATTGGGTAAAATGGATCCAAGCCTGCATATCTTCTCCTTCATTCTTTGTTATTATTAATGGGTCCCTTAGAGGTTTTTTCTCATCTTCTAGAGGTATTCGGCAGGGGGGTCCCCTTTCCCCCTTCCTGTTCATCCTAATGGCTGAGGGGCTTAGTAGATCTATAGGTTATGCTAGACAGGTTGGGATTTGGAAATTTGTCTCCTTGAATGATGGCAATGAATCCTATACACATAATCTTTTTGTGGATGATACTCTTCTATTCAGAGAAGCCACCATCATGGAAGCTCGAGTTATTAAACAAATCATTGATGATTATGTCATGCCCAAAAGTTGGGCAAAAACACACGAACAAATCTTTTTAAACACACTAAAAGGAAAGGTTATGCTAACCCAAAGGTATAGCAAGTGCATGCAAAATGGTGCAGACGTAAAACAACTAGGTTGAACTAGGTAGGATAGCTCTAAGTACTATCCTACAGGGATCCCTAAACTAGATACTATGGTCGACATGCAAATCGAGACAACTGACCAAAAGTCAACTAGAGTTGACCAAAGGTCAATTGTACCCCAAAATACATGAAAGGGAGATACTAGGGTTCACTAAGACCTTAGGAAGGCTAAGGTGCGTAAATTGATACAGTTGACCAAAAAGTCAACCATCACTGAAACGCACGAAATTGGAAACCTAGGATCTAGAGACTGCAGGGAACACATGGTTTGAATATCGAGACGAATGGTCACAAGTTGACCAAAAGTCAACCGTGCATGAAAAAGGTCAACGAGAAACAAAAAAAATGTCTATAAGAGGGCAAATCGACACCACAAGGGATGGGTTTAAACCATACATCGATAAAAGATATCAAATAGTTAATTTAAAAAGAAATAAACTATTTAATTAAATAGCTATCGTTTTAAGCATTGCATTAATCTAAAATTTAATAGTCTACTAACACATCTAATAATTACACATTGATTAATATACTCTCCTTTTTGTTTAAAATAAAAAAATATAATGCAATTATAAATCTATTTAATTCTAATCATCATAATCTCAATTTAAAAGAATATGATTTTAATTATCTAATTGAAAACACTTCCAACATATATATCTAATAAAAATTTAATCTAAAAACTATTTGTTTAATCTTCCTAAATAATATAAAATCTTATCTAGATAGATATCTATTTTTAATAATACCAAATCAATCAAATCTAACCTAGCTAACAAAATTTAATATAACTCTAATGGAGGCAATTCCATTTAAAACATATTATAATCTAATTCTATTCTAAAAAAGTTCTAACCACACATTATTCTTTATTTTTATTTTTTATAAAACTTTATTTAAAGATAAATCTATTATCAGTTATGTCTAATTTAATAAAATTTTATCTCCAATTATGAAATCCAATATATATGAAATATAATTGAATGATTAAATCTTTCTTGCATTTCTAAAAAGAAAAGGGAATCTGATGTTAAGAAATCAAATCTAATTTTATCCAAAAACAAGAAACACTAATAAATATAAAACTATTATATAGCACATCAAATTTAAAGAAGAGAAGCCCTAAATTTCCTTATGAACTTTATGTATTATTTTTGTTGCAGAGGAAGCGACGTCAGCATAGCATTCATCAGTGAGCGTTTGTTTATGCCGTAGAGTGGCGATGCAAGTGTTGGAAATACAATAATGGGAAAGCAAGATACTGAGAGGGGGGGTGAATCAGATCTTCAAAATTAAACACTTAAAACAAACTGATCCACATTCATACATATATGAATCTAATGTAATATCAGATAG
>MU227357.1:788419-802864 GCA_018584345.1 Thuja plicata
ATATATATATATATATATATATATATATATATAGTGAGATTTTAAATGAGGATGAAAACACAACAATAATTAAATCTTATATTTTTACTAGTGAACTATTTATGTCTGTACCCAAACAGGGGGTAAGTAGGAACATTTTTTTCTAAATTTTATTTGCTTAAAAGCATCTATATTTTAGTCTCCACCACTTGGTGGAAAGAAAAAAAAAATTCATGCATTTTTTTTTTGAAAATTTCTAGAATTACTTCTAAGTGTAAAAATAAAAAAAGTAAAATTTACTTTCCTCCAAGAACACTAAAATGCAAACAATTTAAATTCAAGCTTCTACCTAAAGTGAGGATTTAATATCTAAATGCAATCCTAGCATTGATTAATATGAGAAAAATTAGATTGTCTAATAAACCGAACATTGCTCTTCTACCTTTGAGTTATGAATTTTTTTTATAATGGAATCTAAGCATAAAATATTAAAGTTACTTATACAACTTTTATATTTTGTGAAATTTACATAAGGGACAAATTAGTAAGGTATTTTAACAACAAATTTCTTCAAACTTCTCCAATATATATAATAAACATTGTTATATTTTCATTGATCTTTCATGGTAGAATCTAGCATAGAAGATCACAATCAATGCAAGATTTACAATTGCATAATGGTTTTAATACAAATTGGAACAACGAAGCTCCCAAAAAAATAAAGGGTTACAAAACTTACTTAAGGACTCAAAACATCCTCTAAATAATGAAAATCCTTATTACATCATTTGTTACAATTGACGGTTTTCCAGTCATACCCATCTTTCACATAAGGGTATCATGCAACTTTTACTCCCATTAGAGACCTGAAACAAGACGAGGTTGACCATGGACGATCGCCTCCCAACCTAGGCCTTTACAAGGCCACCCCCGAGCTTGGGGATCCAATATGGAATGGGATAAGAGAATACAAAACTCAACTACAGAAAAACACACAAGAACTTATAAGCAAGGAAACAAAACTTCCCATCACAAGGTTGAACAGGAGGATAGGTCTCCAAGAGACCTTCCTGAAATAGGGTAGAGGTAGACCTCACTGTAGGAGAAATCCAAGTATCAAAATGAACACACAAGCCTCACATGGACTTGGAAATGACCATCTTCACAAGATGCAATCCTGAAATAACCTCCTTATGCCTCCTAGGTGCCCTCAGGCCCTTCTTGGCATCATGGGTATCATGTTACCCCATGTTTTTCCCTCCACACATGGGAGACTCTACACTAACATGAATCATTTCCATCTACCCCTTCAAGGTTACTCTTCCCTCCCAAGGGTGAGTGTGCATTGAAGACCCATTCAAAATCCAACCATAAAATAAAGACATTATAAAACAAAACATTAAATTTCAATTTTGAAAATAAAGCTTCAAAACAAATAGGACTCCATTAATGGAGTTTCAAGCTCAAGAACACACATGAACAAAAATAAATTACTTTAAAGAGACCCAACCTTAATCCAAAGCTAAGGTGAGAAGAGAAATGATGTTGAGCTATCCTTCCTAAGCTCCTTCCCCAAAAGTTCCTTCAAACTAAATTTTGTCTCTAAGGGTAGAGAGTGGGTGAACACTCAACTCATCCTACACCCTTTCCTAAATAGGCAAACTTCCAACAAGATCAAGGCTTAACCCCAAAGGTGAGGTGACCCTAACCAACCCTTAACTATACACTTGCCTAAACTCTCCAAGGGTGAAGTCAAATGGAACTTGGGTAGAAGAGAGAGTGAGGTTAACCAAAGTTACACTCCTCTTCAAAATTCGCTCAAGTCTGAAAATGACACTTAAAAGGAGTAATAAATGAGTTTAGAAGTTCATTAATGATTGAAAATGACCCTTAACCCATAGGGTACCAAGTTGGGTAACTAAAAATGACCCCGGTTACCTCCTGGGAATCCAAAAGACCCTCCTAAATTAACCTTGAAGTTAACCTACGAGTTTGTAGGTCAAGAAGACTTTCTAGAAACTTCTAACCCTAGGGCAAGCTTGGGTAATAATCCTAGGTAACCTTGGTTAACCCTATAACTAACCCTGGTTCACTTTACTAGCCATGTCAACATTAAATTGCAATGATTGCCAAATTTGTCACATTAAATTAAAACAAATGACATGACTCAATCACATGAACATTTACTAATCTAATTACACACATGCAAACCACATTTATGAAATAACCACATAAACAATGAGGTCCATGTTTCTTTATATAAACAGGACCTTGGAATGCACAGAAAATCACATAGGTTCCAATACTGGGTCCCCAATTTAGATCCATGGTCAACTTTTCCTGCACACTCAATGCACACATCAGTAGATCCAAAACAACATGATATGAAACATAACATGACATCAATAATATACATGCATATAAACCACATCTGCATTAAAACTAAAATAACCTAGCATCGGTTTCCTAAACCAAATTCATCATATTACATTCCTACATTTAGATCCATATAAGACATCAACATAAGCTGAAACTGAATCGGAACATAAAGCATCTCAAAAGTACCCTGATTACAAAATCAGGTGCTGAATATATAACATAGGATCCCACCGATCCTCAAATGTATAAAAAGTCTCCCATAGTCAAAGTATGTCAAAGCATAAACTACTGAAAGCATGAGTAACAAAATAGTAAAACTATGAAAGTCTAATGTAGGCCTCATAGATTATTCCATCGCATCTGGGCAATTAATTAATCCAAAAAAAATGAAAATTTTCTTCTTAAATTTTACCCCTTTAGTTCAAAATAGTCTTTCTAAATTATGGGGCTTCTCTTTGGGGGAGTTTCCTTGCCGATATCTTGGAGTCACCTTCTATTCTAGGTCAGAAAAATATTATTTCTGGGATAAGATTATTTTTGCAATTTCTCAACGAATTCTGTCATGGAAGCATAAATGGCTGACCTTATCTAGAAAGTTACTAATGATTAAATCTATCTTAAATGCCATCCCAATTTATCTTATGTCAATCCTAAAGATGCACGCGTGTTCAATTGAAGAACTCCAGTCCATCTTAAGGGACTTTCTTTGGGCTGACAATGTAACTGAAAAGAAAAAGTTACCCATTCTTGCTTGGAGTAAGGTCTCTACTCCTAAATCCATCCAGGGTGATGGAGTTAGGGATCTACATTTACAGAATAAAGCATTGGGTGCTAAATTGCTTTGTAAATTATACCAAAACCCAAATTCTAAATGGGCCAGATAAATGAGATCGGAGTACCTTGACTCTGATGAAAGGGAAAGAATATTTACAACTTTAGTTTTACCTCGGGGGTCTGACATGTGGAATTTCATGGTTTCTTGTTGAGAGCTCATCCTGCCCTCCCTCTCTTGGTTAATACATGATGGGTCAAAAGCGCGGTTCTGGGAGGACTCGTGGGATGGGCACACACTTTTATCTAAAATCTAGGAGTGGCACCCCTTAGATGCTCATCTTAAACAGATTTGGGGTGACCAGGTTTGTCATTATTTAGATATTCAGGATGGTCTTGCAGTTTGGAAAGATCTTTCTGTCCTAAATGATTTTTCAAATTTGGCAATAGAACTTCATAAAGAACTTAGCTCTAGACCTATTTTATTCTCTCCTCTTGAGGATGAACATATTTCGTTAGGTTCCCCTTCTGGCCAATACACAGTTAAGGCCAGTTATAATTCAAATTTCTATCTTCAATCTTCTGACTCTTGGCTTGTTAGACTTTTATGGGGATCTGCATGTCTTCCTAAGGCAGGGGCCTTTGCCTGGTTGGCCATCCAGGATAGGGTCCTCAGTGGGGCTAGGCTTGATAGATTGGGGATTACCATTGTTTTTCCCTATACTTTATGTGGATAATTTATGGAAACTTCTGATCATTTATTCCTTCACTACCCCTTTGCTCTTGATTATTGGTATTGACTTATTCACAGGCTGGGGTGGTGTACAACTATTGACCCTAATCTTTATGATCACTTCAAAGCTTGGATTTTTTTTGTGCAAATCTTCCACATTTGCACCTCTCTGGGAGGTGAGCCCCTCTATAGTCATTTGGAATATTTGGCTTGAGAGAAATAAAAGAGTATTTAGAGGCAAATCTACTTCATGGATCGAGGACATTGGAAACATAGAAAATTTTATATCTGAAGTGATGCTTACATATCAGGTTAAATTGATCAAGAGAAATAAGAATTTTACTAAGTGGAATTTTTTTATTCATGACAATTGGCCTCTTCTTTAGTCCCTTCTGCCTCATGGATGTCAAGCTTCTTGCTCATCTTCCTCCTCCCGCCTTAATGCTACTTGGTCTACTCCTCCTTCTGGTTTTGTGAAACTGAATTATGATGGTGCCTCTAGGGGAAATCCAGGCATTTCAGCAGCGGGGATTGTTTTTAGAAATTCTGAGGGGAACATTATTAGAGAAGCATGCAAAAATCTTCCCTCAGACTCCAACAATGTAGCAGAGATGGAAGCTCTTCTCTTTGGTCTTTCTATTGCTATCTCCATGAAGATATCTAAGATCATAATTGAGGGGGACTCAATGGTGACCTATAATATAATCACCTCTAGAAAGACTTCATCATGGAAACTAAGATACATAATGGATTTGGTCCTCAAAATATTAACATATTTTCAATCCTTTGAGCTTAAACATTGTTTCAGAGAGGCAAATGTGGTTGCTGATTTTCTGGAAAATAAGGCGATTGAGGACCCATTCTCACTTCAAGAAGTGGATATAAATTCTTTGTCACATTTGGCATAATCTTGATACTGCTATTTGTGACTAACTTACCATGTTGATTTATAATATTCTTAACTATTCTTGTGTGTTTCAGATTATATTCCTACTTCATGGATTTCAGTTTTTCTATATCAGTGGTACTAATATGGATTTTAGCCAAAGGTAGAGTTTCTCTTTGTGCAGGTGTGTCGCTTTGGGTGTGCAATCCCCCTTAGATTCTTGTACTATGTATGGAGGATCAACTATTTTCGTTCAGTTGGTGGATGAGAGCCAACTTTCTTCAGCAGCGACATCTGCATCCCTTATCCCCCCTTTCTCTCCGATGTGAGGATATGGAGGCGCCTTCTCTTCTTCTGACTGCGTATGACTACCTGGAGAGTTTGTGGAAGGTCTTCCTTTGGTTTATTTAGGATTGTTGGGTCTTGGGCCAATTTATTTGTAATGCCCATAGGGCTTGTGGGTCCTTGATTTTCTATTTTTGGGTTCTGGGCGGGGGGATATTTTTCTGTAACATTCTGGGGCAATAATTGGTTTGGTTTTAACTTTGAATTCTTTTGTGGTCCATGTGACCTATTTTTTATGTTTTGGATCAAGACCGGAGGTTTTCTTTGCCTGGTTCTTTCCTATCGGTGCTCTTTGAACCAGGTTTGTAAAAAAATAAATAATAAAAAATAATTTCGTGATATATTTACCACTTTTACCAAAAAATAAATAAATATTTTTAAATTAAATATTTTTCTATAATGATAAAGAAAAATAACTTACAATCAATAATATAAAGATATATTATATAAAAATACATTTAGTATTTACATTATATATTAATATAAATTTAAAACACTAAAATAAAATATAATATAATATAAAATTTGTATAAACTAAGTATATAATTAAATAATAAATTAATAAAAATGTATAAAGAAAAACTATACAATCAAATGTTGCAGAACTATTATAAAACCTTTTTGGTCTTTCATTCCCTATTTAGCATCGTTCGTTCTTTCACTGCCATTGGACCTTACACAATAAATTCAATTCAAAGTGCAGAGATGGGTACCTTTTTTTTATAGTTTTAAACCTTTGAATTTTTGTTGATTTTCTATCAAATAACAACAACATAGTATGCCAACATTTATGACTCTAGCTGGTAAGGACAAATGAATGGATGGCAGAGATCATTTAGATCATCTTGCATCCTCTATTTTCTATTTTCAGCCATTGATTTTGAAAATTAGGTCTTGCATTTTAGATATAAACACCTTTAGCATAATTAAATTTAAAAATATTATCATGATGATAATGTGGATTGATCTGAAATTTTTTACACAATCAAATTCAAAAATATTACTATGATGATATTGTGGATTGTGAAACTTTCTTGTTTTTAATCATTACTTATGTAAAAACAATCAAAACTAAGTAGGTGTATAGTCAAGACCAAAACATCAAGAATTTTGGGATTCCAATTAATGATAGCATTTTATTATTCTCCCTTATATTTGAATTTTGTTATGGTACCTATATGACTTTTAACAATATTGAAAATAAGGTTTAATGTTGGAGTGATGGTTCTTTTAGTTCTTCACTTTTTTTTGTTGGAGAATTTTTTATTCACAAAGTTGTTTTAGCTACCCAACACCGGAGCACCAGCCTTATGTTAAAACTAATTTGGCAAATAGCAATTTGGGTTTCAAGAAGATTTTACATTTCTTTTCTTAATTTTTACATTTAGTTCTAATTATTTGTGTGAGCTTTTATGCACTTCACTTATATATGAAGGTGAAATGAAAATCATTGGATCAAAGTTTGTGTGGGAATTTATAGATTTTTCATTATGTTTTAGAGTTTAAACAATTAGCTTTTGGTTTCAAATAAGGGTTCAATGGTTTTTCATTATACGTTTGATTTAAATTTAAAAGTGTGGTCTAGTGTTTAAAAGGAAGTATAAAAATGATAATTCATAACTTTGTCATTGAAGATTGTAGTGCTCATTTCTTTCTAATTACTGCCACTTGAAAAAAACTCAAAACTATATTGATGTATGGTCAAGAACAAAATATCGGGAAGTTTGGGATTCCAATAAATTAGAGCGTTTTCATTATCTCCCTCCTATTTGAATTTTGTTCCTTTCCGTGTCTTCTAACAATATTGAAAATGAGAAAGAGCTCTACTAGACTTCACTAATTGTAGATTAAGAATTTCTACTACCAGGAGCTTAAAGCAGATGATACGCTGAAGAAAATGCATTTGTTTATTGTTGTCTATGGTTTTGTTGTATTTTTTTCCTTGTTGTGGGTTATTTAATGGTCATTGATTGTCTGTAATTATCTTGATGACAACATTTTGTAACTAAGGTTTTGGGTCCCTTCAAAACTTATTTTATTCTATATAAAAAGACAACATTGAAAATGGGGTTGAATTATGTAGGAGGGTGTAAGTTATTTTATGTATTATTTCCTCACATGGCTATATTTTGGGTTTGATATAGATTTTTTATTTATCTTCTAATTTTTATAAGTAACTTGATTATGTGTGATCTTTTATAGACTTTAATTATATAAGAAGGTGAAATGGAAATCACTGACTTGGTATTGTGTGAAAAATTGTATGAATTATCATTAGGATTTGAGGTTTATACGATTAGCTTTTGGCTTAAAATGAGGATTACATGTTTTGTTATTATAGATGTAGTTTATATAACAAATTGTGAGCTGGTGTTTTGAAGGACATCTGAAAATTACAACTTATAACTTTGTGATTAGAAATAGGGATGCTTATTTCTTTCTATAATATAAATGGAACTCCCAACCCAAAATATTTACAAAATTTAGTTGATTTATATGAGCGAAAAAATCATGATCCCTCAACAAAACCATCTGAAAAATGAAAATGTCTAGCTTGTATGGGTGAAAATTGTATGAAACCACTTTCAAATTGATTAAGCATGAACACACTGGTGGTAAGGAATCTCTAGTGGTTTCCCCATGACCGATGTTTAAATCTAAATAAACAACAATATATTCTCTAACAAGCCGAATCATTTGACTTTCACCTAGAAAAGGACCCACTAGAGAATCTCTCACAACATTTGTGTGAACAAAAAGAATATTACAATCGCTCCTTATTTCCTCTCATGACATTATTTGCTTCTAAATTTAATAACAAAATATTTTTTATTGGACCTTGTTTGTGTACGATACATCATCAATCAACATGGTATATTTTTGGGTTTGATTATTAAATTTTTGTAATCATTAATGTTTTCGATCATATTTCATGATCTATTATCTGTTTTAGATCATATTTCATAATCTATTATTATGAGTTATAGCTAGAGAAGAGAATGGACTATGATATGAAATGTTACTTTAAAAGACTTACACAATCAAATCCAAAAATATTACCATATTGAAATCATGGAATGTAAAAATTTCATGTTTTTAATCTCTAAACACATAAAAAAAAATTAAAACCACATTGATATTATTAATATCAAAACATCCTGCAATTTGTGATCATCTCAATGAGTAAGAGCATTTCCATTTTCTACCTCCCATTTGAATAATTTTCCTTTGTATGCGTATAACAATATTAAAAATGAAGTAGATTGGTGTAAGATAGTGTTGGTTTTTAATGTATTATTTCTTCACATGATTATTTTTCTTGGTTTAGATGTAGATTTCATATTTCTTTCTCAATTTTTAAAAATACTTAAATCAAATTTTGTGATCTTATATGGACTTTAATTATATAAGAAGGTGAAATGTAAATCACTGAATATATTTTATGTAGAAATTTTTTATGAATTCTTATTATGTTTTGGAATTTGAACAATTAGCATTTCATTTGAAATAAAGGCTCAATGGTTTTTCATCATAGACTCGAATTACATCTAAAATGTGGGCAAGTGTTTAGAAGGAAGTCTAAAAATAAAAGTTTGTAACCTTTTGAATGTAACACATTCTCTTAAAAGGCTGATTAGTTTATCTTGAAGTCCTATTTTCTTCAGGGCCGTGAAGAGAAAATCTCATCTAGCCCTATCATGGGCCTTGGAAATGTTAAGATTGAGGGTCATGTTTTGAGAGACAATTCCTATCCATTGTGATGAAATATCTTATGTAAAGAAATACCCTTTGAGAAATATCTAAGTATACCCTTTCCTTAATTCTGGCCTCTTAATTATCTGAGTTATTTCCCCCTATATGACTCTTGATGTCGTAATGATTAGAGGCTTGTCATGGCATCACATTAATTCTGGTACGGAATAAGCTCCAGACCAAATGCACCCAAAAAAAAAAGGTCAAACTATTTTTTATTTCAAATTTGTGAAAACACAGTGATTTTTTTGCAATTTTTTTTTGTAGTTTTGGACCACAAAATATGCAAATCATGAAGAACAGATGCTGAAAATTTCACAGAAATCTATTAAGTTTCTGATTTTTTAAATTTGGTCAATTTTTAAAAGAAGCTTAACGACATCTATTAATTCTATAGCCACAAGACTACTGTCCAATCTGTATACATGACGTATAGAATAGCTAAAGGTGATTTGATAGTCTTTTAATATCTTTTATTTTCTACTCTTTGATTTTTAATTTACATCCTCCAGTTTGTCTTGTGCACCTTGAATCTGATATTTAATTAAATTCCGCCAGTTTATCATGTGCGCCTTGATATATTTTGATCTCTACTTTTATGTTAATGAAAAATATAAAAATAGAAGGGTGCCTTGATCATTATTGCAAGTTTCCAACTCTATATTAAAATTTCAGGCATCCTGAGTATTTACTTCTCGTTTTCAACGTCATAGAATGTAGTTCAGTTTTTGTATTATTTTTTCTTGGTGGGATTTGAGTTGTATTTTTGTTATTTGTCTTCATGAATCTTTACTCGTTTTTAGATTAATTTTAAATCATATACTCCAATTTCAATTCATTTACATAATTTTTTTTTTATTGTTTATGTTTTATGATAAAAATATTTTAATAATCAAATCTTCTTTATGTACAATTTTTTTTTTAATATTTATTGAATATAAATTAAATTTTCCATCATTTTCAAGTTATACTAATTAAAAGCTAATATTAATTATAGAAATTATATGTTATGTAAAATGTTGGTTTAAAAAAATTGGAAGATATGTTTACTAACAATTTCAAAGCATGCATCATAAACTTTCACTAACAAGTATTTATAAATAAATCACTTAGCAACTTACTTATTATTAATTAATATTCAAGAAAAATATTAGATTAAAAAAAATATTGCTTATATTTCTCATTCATGATAATATAAGTATAAAATCATGGATAAGAATATAAATAAACCTGATGATGACGAAGTTGAGAAATCATCTTGGAAGATAAAATAAAGTGTAAAGGGACAAAAATGAAGGGAAAATGAGATTGCAAGCCTTAGGGTAATTTTCCAAGCCTCTTACCAAACCATAACGCATACCGGTTCCTATGTGTCAAATAACCCGCACGGGTTATGCAAAACAAAAATTACAGCTCCAAGTTCTACATAACCTGTTCGTGTTATGTAGAACTAAAAGCGTCATTTTTAGTTCTCAGGAACCCGCACAAGTTATGAAGTTATAAAAATGTATGCTTATAAATTAAACATACACAACATATGTATATACTTACATATATAATATGTGTATATGTATGTATATTTGCATATCTATAGATATATATACATATATTTATATAGATCTCTCTCTCTCTCTCTCTCTCTCTCTCTCTCTCTCTCTCTCTCTCTCTCTCTCCACTTCTTCTTTGTTTCCTAGTTCTACATAACTCATGTAGGTTATGTAGCACTAAAGCCATAACTTTAGTCCTACATAACTCGTACAGGTTATGAGGAAATATGGACGTTATGTTTAGGTCCTCAGAACTCGTACGGGTTACGAGGTAATTTGAATATATATCACTCCCAATGGCCTAAAAAACAACATTGCAACTTGTTCCAAGGGCCCACTGTTGTTTCACATGTCTTTCTGCGACAATAGTAGTCAAGTTTTCATTTTTGTCACATTTTATTTGAATTGATTGGTTTGTCTTGTTTTTTGGTTTGTTCTTGAAGTTATTTTATCATTATTACTTGAGATTATAACAAAATGATGCTAATTTGTTGTTTTCTTTGTATTTGATTGTGTATGTTCATCATGATGTTATGTTTAGGGCAATCAATATTGAAACTATGGGAAAGAAAAAGAGAGGAATGATTGAACAACCAGATGAAGCAAAGGAAAGACAAAGGGAGCATATGGGGATATTACGTGAAGGTACAACATCTAATGCACCCAATGAAAATGATGAACATCCCACAATTCAAGTTGACATGATGAATGCACCCAATGCACCAAATCAAAATTATCAACATACACCAATTGAAAAGCATGTGACAAATGCACCTAATTCACCAAATGAAAATGATCAACATATAACAATTCAAATGCATGTGACGAATACACCTAATGAATGCAATGAACATACTTCATTTGAAATTGATGTGGTGAATTTACCCAATGCACCTAATGAATTTGAAGAAAATACACCAATTCAATTTGATGTGATTAATGCACCTAATGAAAATGAAGAGCAAGCACCAATCTTAACACCTCCTAGAATAATTCGTAGAAAACCAAAGTTTCTAATTGACATTGATGAAAATATTGTGAAGCCAATGCATGATAAAATTTCTAAAAGAACTTGTACAAGAATGGTTAGAAGAATTTGGAATAACTACTTTGAAAACTTAAATCAAAGTGGAAGATGTCAATTAGTTGTTGAAATGATTAAAAATCTGAAATTTAGAGAGACAATAAAATTTTTGGGGTTAAGAACGTTTCAAAATAGTAGTGAAAGAATGATTGTGAGAAATATATTTGATGCATACCAAGTCATTGGTTCAAAATCACACACTAAAGATGCTAATGTTACTCAATGTTTCCTCACATCAACCACAATGGGAAAGGAAATGAAAAAATCTCGTTTAGTAAGAAAAACAAGCATGTCATTAATGATAAGTAGAACAACATTGTGCAATGCCTTAGAGAGGAGAGAGAAAATTAAGGATCCTAACAATAATTTGTAGAGAGTTTGCAAATTTGACCACGAAGCAATACTTGACACAACAAGGGTTGAAGTTGATCTAGATGGTTCACTTGATTAATTTTGGGCTACCTATAAGAATGATTCTACAATATGGTAGAATAATTTTGACAATTTTGTATATATCTTTTGTGAAACGTTGTAACTTCACTTTTTTGGAGGTGCTTTATGTACATATTTAGAGGCCAAATTTTGTATATAAAAACAACAATAAGTTGTAATGTGCATATTTAGAAGCCAATTTTTCATATATAAATGGTTATGAGCTTTCATGTGCATATTAGATGCCAAATTTTGTATATAAAAGTGGCCATGGGGCTGATTTGCAAATATTGAGAGGATAAATTTTGTATATTGTATTGTGTACCATTTTATTATAAATATATATTGAATTTTTTATCGTGACATTTATATATTTTAATGTGTACCATTTTATTTTAAATACATTTTGAATTTTGTATCATTACATGTATGGATTTTGTATCATACCATTCATGGTGTAATAAAGTACAAAAAATATTAATTATGATGTAATAAAATACAAAAATGTTAATTATGTATCATACCTTGGACTATAGATGGATACCCTTTTTTGTAAAATGAATAGATGTAGATGCAATACCATGTTCATCAATCCCATGTTTTCTATATCTTCCTTTGTATATTGAATAGATGTAGTTGCAATCCCATGTTCATCAAGAATATTCCTTGCACCTTGAGAAACTCTCCACTTGTCAGCCAAATTAAAACCTTGGACTATAGATTTCTTCCCTTTGTTGTAAAATGAGGAGTGAGACTACCTTTCTTATGGTGGAAATGAAGAGAACTGAAGATCTTTTGTCACTACTTGAGCTACTAGTAGATGATGACTATTCATCATGTTAGTGTTTGGATGATGTGTGCAGGTCATATGAATTGTGTTTGAGTGAGTGATTGATGTCGGTAGGGTATGTCAGTGCCGTGTCCAATAAATTCAATCAACGTGTCTGAACCCTCAAAAAGAATCCATAATGTGACCAAATCAAATTTTCCTCACAAAAAACCTAGCTATATGCTAATTTGCAAAAACTTGCAACGTGCCTTACTTGCAAGTTGCAACATTGGGTATCTTTCAAACCATTTGTTGTGGCCTTAAAATGTCTACACCAATATCTCTGTTTGGTTGGATAAACCCCAGGAACAACCTCGTTTCTCCCATGGAGTCACTCGAACATTCATGGTCATGCTGGACCAAAGTGTCCCTAAAGTGCACTAAGCACCATTGGGAAGCAATATTGTGAAGACCATATCTCGGAGCTCATGAAAGGTATCAGTGAACCATTAGGTTCTACATGACCATGTTACAAAGGCCTACAATAACCTATCTCAATTTTGGGAGATTTGACTTCTTTTTAATTTAGAAACGTAATCTCGGTTTATGTCAAAACTTGCAATATGGCTTGGTTCAAATTAGCAACACTGTGTATCTTTCAAATAGTTTTTCATGGTCTCAAACCGTCTATGCCATTACCTCCGGTTAGTAGGGTCACTAAACCACCTCACAATAGGTGTATAATAATCATTCTCAAGGCCTTTCTTAGGAATGGTTCATTCAATCTAAGGACTATTTTTCCCGTTATGAGGTGCATTTAACTTGTCAACCCAGGGACGTATACTTGAAATGGTCAGCACGATATGTGCACTAGGTTCCTTAAGGAGTCATTCTGCTTATGCTACAGGAAGGTAAAAATGCATAAAAGAAACCTACACTAGCGCTGCAGGAAAAGAATACATTTATCTTCTTACTGGAATGAATGCTAGAAATTGCAACTCTACTAAAACCTAAGACTTCAACCTTAAACATCCATTATAACTATTCTTGCAGATGCTGCAGGAAGAAATTGTAACTTCTATCTGAAATACTGGAAATGCTTAGAAATGCTGGAAATGAAATCTATTCTATTCTAACCTACTCCACCTCCCAAGTGGGCCCCCTTGGTCGGTTTTCGCTAAACTATGAACACAGAATGCAAACCAAGAACTATTTCATTACATTTCAAAAACTCATTACATAAAAACAAGACATGGAACTTGAAATAGATTGTTGTGAAAATACAAAAATATTCTTCCAAAACCTTTTCTCTGATTTCTATCTATATCAAACTATCGGTCCAATCCCTATATACAAAGGATCGAACATTATTACAAAACAGAAAGGAAAACCATCTTGCTGAAAACATGCCGAAGAAGAATATGGAAATACAACAGCCCGCAGTGTGGGTAATGAAACTCGAATGACCAATTCAACGCACTAAGTGCAGAGGGAATATAGGTGCGCCACATCCCCACGTCTTGGAATAATGGCTCCATTGTAGCAGTCATGTTTTCCTGGTGCTGTAACGATCACTCCACCATAGCTGGTCTTCAACGGTCTTCTTTGAATGTTGTCGACCACTCTCTAGCTGCTTCTCCCCTGCCAAGTTAGTTATGACGTAGAAATATTCATGCAACAAGCTTAATCAAATTAAATATCCAGATGTTAGAACATATATTCTGATGGTTTTATGAAATACTGCATTATATGTATAATATTAGCAAA
>MU227357.1:866778-880246 GCA_018584345.1 Thuja plicata
AGGAATCACGAAACCCTAAAAGGGAAACCCTAAGGTTAGCTGAAGCAAACTAGAGTAAATAGGTAAGTTACTAATTAGATCATAATGATTTAAATTAGTAACCCGATAGACTATTACTCTAACAGTTTCCAGCGAATAAGAATAAGCCATGTGTCAAAATGTTGTTGTCGACGTGTCCCGTTGTATGTCCTACATATCGTGTTGCGCTATCAAAATGTGTTGAGGTGGCGATACTGATGGCACTGAGCTAGCCGCTCACGTGGATCAACAAAGGGAGCTCACCAAGCGCGGGGGGAGCTCGCCAAGCTGCCTTGGGCACGGTGGTGTGCGTGTTTAATCCCACACAGACCATGTGAAAAAATCTTAAATTTATAAATACTGCCCTACATGCCCCCTAAAAAAAACTTCTAACCCACTTGTCGGTAAGAATAAGGTGCTCCACATGTGGTGGGAGTTTCTCTGCCACTGTTTGTGTGGATTCTATCACCTACAAATCTGATTTGTATGACTTTGTTCTCCTGTAGAGACAAATCTGAAAAAGAAAAAACAGGACAGGGGCCCAAATTCCCATGAAATTTTTGCACAACAAATGCCCGAATAAAATAATTTGTAAATTAAAAAAAATTCTAAAATTTTGTACCAATTGCAAATCAGATCTGTACAAGTCTGATTTGCAAAATTTTTTTGCCTCGGATTTGACTTTTTCTTAAGGTGGGAAAATTTATAGTCAAAATTCATCGGAACAACCACCTCGATGTAATGGTGAGGTCAAATCTTTCTCTAGATGCTCCCACAAGGTGCAGATATCCCAAATCTGAATCGTGGCCCTCCAAAATTTGAAGCAAAAAACTCTGCAATGGCTTTGCAATGAACGCTCCTATGGCTCTAATACCATGTAAGAATTTTCCTAAGACAACAAATGAAAATGTCAAGATCTAGAAGCTCAATAGATAGCACAAACAAGAGAGACAAAGTGATATGATCCTCAATTTACTGGATTCAATGACATTCAATAATCAAATAATAATGAATGTGTACAAAGTAGATGGCCTAAATTTATAGGCAATGCATATAACTAGGAGATATGCAGGAGATAACCTATCAACCACACTAGGTGGCATCACATGTCCACTAAAGGTGGATAATCCTCCATTGTACAACAAATTATGTGCAAACATGTGCAACAAGGAGAGGATGATAATGTGATAAGAGCACTAGAGGTGGATCTCACACATAAAGTGGAAAGAGATAACAAATATTACCACCTAAAGTGAAATTCTCCTACATCGTGTGCTAAAATAAGATGCAAACTCCTAGGTGTCTACAATGCAATGCATTGTCCTAAGTAAGCTTAAGTTAAGTGTAATTGAGAATATTTAATTACACCAACACTATCTCCTCTCATTTTTTCCCTAAATCCAACATTCTTCATTTGTAAATTCATCTTTCAAATCCATAGTGAAGGAATTTGTGCATCCTATTAGCGCTTGAGCCTCATCGGGCCTAATGGATCAACCTTCCTTCCAACATGTGAAATCATTTAGGTGCAAGCTTCCTAGTTTGATTATCCATCTTTGTGATTTCCCCTTGAACCTATTTTCTTTCATCATATTTTGGTAAGCCTTAGGTCCTTAGATTTTCATTATAAATTGGTGTCTAGATTTGATTTTAATTCCTCTAAATTAGATTGGTGTGTTATTTCTCATGTTTAATTGCAATTCCCCTTACTTCCATTTATCAAAGTCATGCGATAGATGATAGCTTCTTGCATTTCATTTTTCTTGTGTTCCTTCATGGTACTCTTGCATATGGCATCATCAAAATTTCAAATACTCTTCCTTCTTGCAAATCATTTTTCAAGGATTTTATTCATGTTGCATGTGGGTATTTGATAAAATTATTTTTGAAATGCATTAAATATGTAAATTCATAATATTATTTATAGAACATGATAATTCTAAAGTTGACATTGATATAAACAACATTCATACATCTCTCAGGTTGTAATTTCCCAATGAAGATAGAGATCATACTCCTAACAATACCACATTAGAGAGTCATAGGTCCTCTCCTCATAAAGATACCTTAGTAAAAGAGCATAAGAGTGCTACTTTATGTACTTCTTTAGATCATATTCCCTCTCCTAGATCTTCTTCTCTTTATCAAAGTATCTTCAATAATGATGATGTGATGCATTTCCTTCATGATTTATTTCCAAAAATAAAATTAAGGATGAAGATCTTGATAAACATTCTTCTTATTCTCAACCTAAAGTGGATGTGACTAATGATGATATCATTCTGAATCTCCCTAAATAGATCAATCCTCCTACTATTCCTCCTTATAGCACACACTTCAAGAAACCTCAACTTGAAAGTCTTCCACCTTCTCAACTCGAGTCTTACTATAATGTAGGCTATGACATTAATTATCAACAAGGAAATAATGGACAAGGCCTTGGAATTAACGAACAAGGAATAAAGGTCCCTATAGATCCTCTTTCACAAGTCACTAGAAAAGGTTTAGGATTTATACGTCAAGCCAACATTATGTCTTCCTCTTCAAATCCTATTCCTTCTCCTTCTTTATCAAAATCTAAACCTCCTTATTTATGGATTCTTTTGCTAATCCTATCAAATCATAACTTGCCTTTATGATTTTTTTCCATGACTAAGAGAATCTTTTGGAGACTTAAATATGATACAAAAATCATATTTCATTTTTGTCATTTTCCAAAAAAATCAAAGATCTCATAATGGTGACTTTCATTTTCTTTTTTATCATAGGAATAAACACCTCTTGCTGATTGTACTGAATTTAGACAATTCGTTCAAGATTTAGTAAATAGATGCCTTATTTGTTTAACAATAGATCTTAAAAATTTTCTTGATATCGAAAATGTGCACCAGCATTCCCTTCACCTATTATGTTTCTCCACGACATGTGGTTTTAGTAGCTTACCTTGTTTGGGGCTCTTTGTTTTGCATGGTGCTATACTTGCATATTTAATCTCTCCTTGTGAGAAATATAGTAGGTCCCTTATCTTGTATTCACGATTGAGGGGTGATGAGTGAGTTTTTTGGTACTTTTTATATGACTTTTTAGTTTTTTTAGACCCTTTTGGTTATCTTAGCTATATCCTACATGCCCAAAGTCTTCTTGTTTTGATATGTTTTGAAATACATTCATGCTACATTATCATACTTATATATTTAATTTTAAATATGGTTATATGATAATATATGGAGTAAAATGTGATGCAAATATGATTGATGTTATATCTATGGTTGTTTTCCTACTAACTAGTTTTTTGCAGCATTTAGTTAAAATGGATTGTCACAGTTCATGTAGCCTCGGGCGGCTAAGCTTCCTGAAGCCATTAATATTTCAATGTCGAACCAATCTTTTGACCTTGAATATATTTGTCAATCGATCAATCTATGAAATCCTTGAAGACTTATTGTAGTTTTGGTTTCCAGAAGATAACAAACTCATTACTTTTGATGACAAGTGTGGAGTTAGTCAATATGTTTTTAACTGTTTAAGAGGTAATCCAGTTAGGAATGTTTCTCACGAGTATGTTGTCTTTATGGATTGTAAATCGCTTTCTTAAATTCATGGGTAGTACATGCATGTGTGGTTGAATGTGTTAACTTATGCAAGCTCTATATGATAGCTTTAGATGAATGTAAATATGTTTTTTTCTAAATAATATATCATTATTATAGTCAAATATGAGAAACCGTATTTTGTCATTGTGAATTTATGGATGAATTGAGTATTAGTCAAGTTCCTTTCGTCTATTAAGTTCATCTGGAGTGTACTCAAGGGGACCCACTTGAGGTACTCTTCTCCATATTTATTTTATGCATTATGGGTGATCCCACAATAGTGGGTTACAATTTTTTCCACTAGAAAAAATGAGCGGTTGGTGAAGTCGCATAAACGGTACCTTCGATTGAAGTAGACCTTTCGATTGAGCTAAATTTCTATGTTCGATCGATATTTACACGTCAAGATGTTCAATCAAACATATGATGTCATATATGTTCAATCAAAGCTTGTGACATAGGGGGCTTTGATTGAATCCTATGTTCAATTGAAGCCAATTTTAACCGCCTTTTCCTAAAAATGTTCAAAATCCCAAGGTGACAGTTATTTTGTCACTTTCTACTATAGTTTTGGGCTCTACACAGTGTTTCTAGAGAATCCTCTTGGTTGAGGGGGCAATTTTTTGCTACGATTGTGCTACATCACCCTACACGTTGAGTTACCGGCGCTACTATACCAAGTGCACTAAATTCTCCTTTTCTTTATTTATTTTTTCTTATACTTTGCATGTTTTTTAATTTTTGTAGTCACTTATTAGGTTTAAAAAATTATTTATGCAATTAGATATGTTTGTTTTTTGTAGTTTATAATTGTTCTATTATTTGACACATAACATAGAATATTTTTAGAAAACTTAAAAAAATAGAAAATCATTAGAAAACCTTATCTAATTGTTTTAGAAAACTACTAAACCGTAGTTCGATTATAACACATGTATGTTGTATGTATTTTAAACTTTTTAGTTTGTTATTAGGTTTTAAAATTTATTTATGCAAGCATATATGTTTAATTTTTTTAGTTTTTAACTATAGTATTATTAGACAAATAAAATAACATATTTTTAGAAAAATTAAAAAAAAAAAGAAAAAGAAAATATTTAGAAAACCTTAGAAAATATTTAGAAAACCATTAAACCTCTCTCTCTCTCTCTCTCTCTCTCTCTCTCTCTCTCTCTCTCTCTCTCTCTCTCTCTCGTGTGCGCGCACACAGAATCCCCTTAAAGTTATATTCTTGCAATAACTCCCTTTGTCTAATTTATAATCTATGCATGTATGTTGTCCTTTACAATCTATGGACATGTCTATGTTATAAATTACCTGATTTACAATCTAATTTAAATGATGTACATGTTTGGTTGTTATTTTATTATTAAAAGAATATTTAGTTTTCATCATTTAAAATTGTACATGTACATATGTTAGATTTCAATATTGTTTGGATTTAATCAGATGCTTTTATTTATCACATTTGTTTGCATAACACATATTACACTTATGCATAATTTGTAACAAAACATGTTACCCTATATGGTCAATCTCGTTCATGCCACAATACCTGATGTTGTTGATGTGTCTGATATTCATGTTATTTTTCATTCCATTGATATGAAGGATCATTAATCTTCTTTAGAATCTGTTGAAGAATATTGTTTGAGTTGCATGACTATATTCCAGTACCTTTGGGAAACATTGATGGATTGATTACTATAGATGTTCTTCTCTTTCTTAGTTGATGCATTATATACCTTTACATTTGTATTCATTGTCAAGATAACATAGAAAATGTTACTTCATAGTATATGCCGAGCATTAATCATTTCAATTGATTATAAATTTGAAGAATTAAATAGTTCCCTCTATTACAATTTCATTCAAATAGTTGAATAACAATCTAAGTAATGTAGTGATGCATAGATTGTGTAGCTCATTTCAATTTTACAACCTCAATTTAACAAGTTAAATGTAATCCACTTCCATGAGAAGTTTCTCAAGTATATAATTTTCTTAGAGATGATAGGATAACTATCTATCCAATCATAAAAGGATAATGGATCCCTATATTTTAGGTGCTATTGTTGGGGATGGTGTTGAATCATTAGTTTACTTAGTTTATTTTAAGGTTGTCTTAGGAGTAGTTGTTGTTACATAGTAGATTAGAGTCAAAATAATATTTTGGAGTACCCATTTTACTAACATTGTGCAAGAAACTGGGCATTATAATTTTTACCTTATTGTATGCGCCAAATAAGGGATGTACGTGGAAGATTCCTTCCTTCAAATAGTGAATCAATACTTGAAGAATCAGTATTTGAAGCAATAGTACCTGAATAAGTAGTCCTTGCAGAAGCAATATCAAAGGATCCAATATTCGAAGCACAGATGGCTTCACCTCCACATTCTCCCCACTCTTCCTTCGGTTCTCATTCTTCAAGACCTAGTGGAGGAGGTGGTGGGGGCAAAAAAATCATGATTCCACGCCAACCTTTCACTTCCCTATAGTCATCAGGAAAGGGGCACAACTATGATGAACATAGAACCTGCAACCCTTCCAAACTTTCATGGATTAGTCACTGAAGATCTGGATACATTTCTCTTTTAATTTGATGTTTTGTGTCGAAGTTATGACTATACTACATATGCTCATTGATTAAATTTGTTCCTTACAATTCTCAATGATTCTACTTTGAGATGGTTCATGGAACTAGGGAGAAATGTAGTTGTAACATGGGTTTCCATGAAGGAGAAGTTCCTTAAGAAATACAAAGACTATTATAGGGAAGGAGATCTACATTTTGATGATATCTTCAGAATGACTCAAAAGGGGGATGAACCATTATAAAAATACTTGGAGAAATTTTTGTTTAACCTCAAGAAGCCTAAGCACAATAATCTGGGGGAGGAGTCTATCAATCTTATTTTCCTCAAGGGGATTTACCAAGATTGTATGGATGCATTGGACCTAATGGGTCAAGGAGGCATTTCCTAGGTTTCTTGGGATGCTATCTATACTCTTGAAAAGAATAATTAAGGGAAACCATGAAGAAGACCCAAATCATAAGGCCTATTGCTTGAAAATTAGTTGTTGGAGTTTCTTGAATGAAGACAAGTAATCTACTTAATAACATAAAGGAGGATATTATCAATCATATGACTACTCAACTGGATACTTTTCAAGCACAAAGGAAATAAGAAGTAGAAGCTACTTAAACATAATATTTCCCTACTTGTTGCTACAAGAAGAAGGATTGAAAGTGTAAAAAGATTTCTATTATAGAGGAACAATCTCATTTCAAATCCTTGGAGGATGAAGAGGGCCAATATTTTTACCTTTCCCAAAGGAAACCTTGGAATCAATGAAAATGTATGCGTTGATACCCTTTGTCTTAAGAAAATTATTTTTCATGGCTAAATCAATCCTCTCAAGCATGGATGAACTATAGTAATGTATTATGGAACACCCAACAAGGGGAATGACCTCCACCACTAGGTCAACCACCCAACTGCCAACCACCATAAACTAATTGGTAACAACCATAAGTGAATTGTCCAAACAAACTAAATGGAGAGTTAATCAACCTTGTGGACATCAAAACCAAGGATATCAATAACAACCTCAGTTGCGAGGACCCTAGTTCAACAAACTATCATGTCAAATTCTACCAATCCTAAACCTTCACCTATAAAGCCTACTCAAATTCTTTCCCAACCTTCACCTAACCCTAATAATTGTTCTGCTCAGTGTAGACATACAACAATTCCCTACTTATGTTCTTGATGTTAATAATGTGCATTTACAGTTGAGAAAGACATTGGTTGCCCCAACCTCTCCTCTTATTACAAAAATCAAAGAAGATGATGTTTCAATAGTAGTACAAACTCCATCTAGTGAACAAGGTATGCAGATAGACGAGATAATTTATGATATGCAGGTCGTTGCGCACTAAACAAAAAGATCCTCCATTCCCTGCAAGGTTGTTGAGGAAAAGATTTATATTGTAACTAACTTTGATATTTTACAACAACTAAAAATGATTAGTATTTGAATTCCCTTTTTTCAATCCATTAAGGATGTCCCTATCTATAATAAAATATTAATAAACTCTACATATGTAAAGAAGTCAGGTCGAAAAGGAAGGATCCTATAATTATGCATGTTATGGCTAAATTAGTAAATATTATGTTAGGTAAGCTTGTTATCCCAAAGTATAATGACCTAGACAGACCAGTAGTTAATGTTACTATCAATAGAATATTGATTCCCAATACTCTAATTGACCTTAGGGCTGCCATTAATGTAATGATAAAGGAGACAATGCATTTATTACAACTAATTGACTTAAGGCCAACCCCTATGGTCCTACAATTGGAAAACAACTCCATAGTTAAGCTAGAGGAAATAGTAGAAGACCTTGTCATAACTCCTTACTCACGAGAGTACCCTATATATTTTATGATTCTACAACCTAAGTCTAACCTAGGAGGTTACCCTCTCATTTTAGGGAGGCCCTTGCTTGCAACATCAAATGCTTTTATTGGATGTGGATTGGGGGAGATGATAATCTCTAATGATAACTTTACTAAGAAGCTTTGTGTATATCCCCTAGCTAAACCACATCAAGAGAATGATCAAGCAATATGGCCAAATTTAGGAGATGGGGATGATGATTCATTGCCAACTCTCGTGATGATAGATAGGAGTCCTATTCTTAACATGGAAGATGGAGATAAACTCTTAGCCCATATAATTCAAAATGAAAGCCATCAAGACCAAGATGATTTGGCCTTCTTAGCTGGCTCTTCTTGTCCATTGCATACTCTACTTCTCGCAGGTACTATTAAGTGTTACTTGCCAACCTCTACCTTGTTGCATAAGCTTCTACTACATCACTTTGATGAAAGGATTGCATGCATAAATGTTACAAGAAAATCTTCTAATTTAAAGGGAAAAGATTACACTAGGGAAGTATTTAAACATCAATAAAAATCTCATTCAAGAACAACATAAATAGTTAATAACCTTACTATAGGAACATAAATTAACATTTTCATGTGATTACTAATATATGAAGGGCCTTGACCAAAATATATGCACACATAGGATATATCAAATAGGATTGCAAGCGAATCAGACAACCTCACAAAAGTATGAACCCAATGGTACAAGATATTGTTAAGGCTAGGTTGCAAAAGCTTCTTGATTCATGATTCATATATCCTATCTTAGTCAATCAATGGGTTTCTCCATTGGTCATTGTCCCTAAAAGAGGAGGGAAATAGAGAGTTTGTGTAGATTATAGAGAGTCGACCTCAGCAACAAGGGAGGACAATTTCCCTCTTCCATTCATAGATCGGGTATTAGACTCCTTGGCTGGTAAGGCATTTTTTTTCTGGATGGTTTTAGTGGTTACAATTAAATCAAGATAGCTCTAGAAGAAAATGATGAAATCACTTTTACTTGCCCATGGGAAAAATATGCATATTTAGTGCTTCCTTTTGGTCTTTGCAATGCTCCTGCAATATTTCACCGAGTGATGCTTAGTACATTCTCCTATCTCACACATGATTGCATGAAGGTATACATGGATGACTTCATTGCCTATGGCGATTCTTATGAGGAAAATTTCAAAAATTTGAAGCAAGCACTCTAGCGATATCAAGAACACAATTTATCATTAAAAAATGAAAATTTTTATATGATGATGCAAGGAGTAGTTCTAAGTCATTACATCTCCAAGTTGTTGGAAAGAGACACTGAATAGATGTTTGGATGTTATCATTAATTACATCTAAACACTAGTCTCATGTGTGCATAACAATATAAGATCAGACTGGAAGTCAAGATCAAAATTTGGCTAAGTATGGAAATGAAGAACACGATGTTTAGGCAGTATTCAGTAATAGGTCCATTGTTCCTTTCCAGGTGAAAATATTTAATCACATACATAAGGGAAGAATTTTTTATGTATATAGATGCTAATTCTATAATTTTAAGGGGCGGTGATAAAGGGTGTGAAAGTTATCAGGATCTAAACATCACTATTTTTGTTTACCAATAAGAACAGTAAACTTATGATGAAAAATATTTGTGTGGACGAGGTAAGTTATTTTTGGTGCTAACTTTTATGTTTTAGTGATAGAGCCAACATGTATGGAGGATCTTGCATGAGTGTTTTGGTGGGAAATGAATTTGAATTAAAGATTTGGTCGACTTGGTCAAAATGTTTTACATTTCCCTAGAACATTTTTGGAGCCGACATTGGGAGATTGAGTTTTTGGTTGACAACCTAAAAGATCAATGAATTAGGTTTTGGAAGTGTGTGACGTGAATGATAAGAGGATAATTTTGATGCATGATATCATTCTTTAAGGTGCGAAGTGAATGATTTCATGAAGTTTTTTGAGATCTGATAATCTAATTAGGAAAGGGCAGGAAAGCAGGACAATCAAATATTAGAGTACATATCATATCAGAGTAATGTGCTAATATGGAACTGTAATCAGACATTGTTAGATTTTATTTTAGTAGTTTGAAATCTTGTAATCATTGTTCTGATATTTTAAGGAAATGATCCTTCTTGTAAAGGGTTCTAGGGTAAAAGTACAAACCTATGTCACGCTTTTACAAAGGAAGAGGACCACAACATGCAAAGTAGTTAAAATTTAACGACATAAAAGGGGTATTTGTGTTTAGAATTTGAAAATGATGTAAACTAATGAAATGTGTAAAATTGAATGTAGTTTATGCCTATAATTTTTTTTTAAATTTTGAATAAGAATTGACATAGTTTTTTAATTTTTGAAGTCCATTTTTTAATTGTTGAAAAATGTTGAAAATCGAGGGTCTAGCTCCCACCAACAAAATATATGTAAATAATCTTTTTTTCCTCTGATTTCAGATTATGTTTTAGATGACATGTACATTTAGTGCAGGAAAAAAAAAGATTGGTTTTTGGTATATATTTTGTCTGTTATAACTATTCAAAGTCGGAGTTACCCGAAATTAACAGTTTTTGTCTCCCGCCTAATTTGCCCTAGCAAATCTACACCAAATATAAAACAAATTATATATTCTTGAAGAGGACTTTCTCCTCTAGTGTTAAATATAAGTTTTAAAATTTTCTGACATGATTTGCTATTTTTTTCTTTTTTCGAACGAGCATGTTCTTCAATGTTAAAATACCTACTTGGAATTTTTTTAACTTATAATATATTATATGTAATCAAAAGACGATAAAAATTATATGACCATAATCTAGACTCCGAGCTCTACAAAAGGGTATTTTTAGATTTTTTAAAAAAATCTGTTTTGGTAGACAATTAAGCCCCAGAAGTGACGTGTTACCAATTTTCTCCTTTTTTGCTTATTTGGCTGCCACATGGGATGTCACATAGGTAGTTTCGGCCGAAACAGTTCCGACCGAAACTAAGGCCGACCAAACATGGTCGCGTGGATGACCACGACCCTCAAAGATGATATATATAAACATTTTATTTTTAAATTTAAAAGCAATTATCAATTATTCTGATTTAAAAAATATTTTTTTAATAAAATCAATTTTTAAATTATTTTAAAGGTGTATTTTTGGGCGTTAAAGGACAACTATGAATTAAGATTATCAAGGAGGTTTGTATTATTTGCAAGTTTTTTTTTTAGTTTTTTGAGATTTTTTTGTGTTTTTAATTAAAGCATTGTTCAATATTAAATTATGAACTTATCAATATTATTTTTGATTTTTTTATCAAGAGTATATGGTTTTGTGTATGTAGGTGAATCGAAGCTCTCAATTTGAACAAATTGTGCAATGGGGAATAAAAGGAACAGAACAAGAAAATATGATCAAATAAGGGATGACAAAATGAAAGGTCATACAAAACCTAATGAAGATGAACCTGTTGAAGTCCAAGAAGATCCAATTCAAGTAGGGGAACAAATTGGTGGAAATATATCTTTTGACATGGGTAATTTTATGGAGATGGATGAGGATTCATTTTTCAGTCAATTTTCATGTGACAAATTGGTACCTGAAAGCACAATAAAAAAACAATGCAAAAAGATTTGGGATGAATATTTTCAAAATAAAAGTCTGATTTGGAAAGCACAATTATTTTCTATGTTATTCAGGAAAAAAGAAATGACTCTTGTTTTAGAGTTGTTAGGTGTTGATAACAAGAAAAACTCAGGAGACAATGTAAATTGAACAATAGTTAAAAATTTGCAAGATGCATTGAATGACATTAACAACTCAAGTCGAGGAGCTGATTTAAGTGTTGCACGTAGAGCATTGATGACTACTTTATCTAGTAGGAGGTTGTCACAGAGAAAATAAGTACATGCAATTTCTGATTTACTGAATGTATCTAGAAGAACTGTTCAAAGATATATCAGGAAGAGAAATATATTAGATGAAAATATTCAAAAGAATTGGTTTAATATTTGTAGACTTCCTCGAAAAGACAAAATTTTTGAAGATATAAAAAGATAGGTCATTGAATATTGGACCGCTCACTCCCGTATTTCTTCTAATAGAAGGGATACTATACAGATGAAAGATGAAGAGACCGATATGAAAACTGCACATCCAAAACATTTTATAGATACAACACAAAGTGAATTGTTTGAAGCATTCAAACAAGAATTTTCAGATGTGAAAATATGTCAAAGAATGTTTGAGAAGTTGTGCCCTTGCTTTGTACACATAAATAAGGTACGTGAAACTTGTTGTTTCCGAAATATTGTTGAGTTTCATCTATATTTGCAATCATATAAAAAGGTTATGGAAGTACTTAATTTAGATATGGTCATCCCTGAAAGTATGACACAATTTGTGAAGTCTATTTTATGTGAGAAATCAGAAGATTCAGATGAATTCAAAGTACAATGTATAAAGAGTGCATGCAGTGATTGTGGAGATTTACATAAATTCCCATTGCAAATTGAGAATATTAATGTTGCAATGCTAGTTTTGAGGAAGAGATTTGAATATGAGACATGCTGAACTAAGACTGGAGATGAATCCAAAAAAATTGTATTGAAGGAGAGTGAATTGTCCTACCTTGAGTTTATGACCAGGTTCCATACTATCATTTATCCACATATCTAGCATTGTCATGGTGCAAGATGGCATGCTAAACAGTTTCGTGATTCCAAAATTTTTTTCCACCTGGTTGTATTCTTTCAGTTGTAGATTTCTCTGAGAACTATATATTCTCCCATCAATTAGAGCTTCAAGCTCAATATTACCATTCTGACCAAGTTAAAATATTTGTGCAAGTGACCTATAGACACACACAATTTGATTTAAATAAGGTAGAAAGTACCAATCCAAATGAACACATTATCATCAAGGAGGTTCATTTCTGTATAAGCGATGATAAGGTTCATGATAGGAGCTATGTGGCTCATTGTTTTGTAATGTATTTTGAAGATTTGTGAATCGCGGGATAAAAGCTTCACAACAATGGATTTGGTCTGCTAGTTGTGCAGGTAAGTGTATGCACTTCAATTCATTTTCAAATTCTCATTGATTACTTGTTAAATTATTATGTGATCATAATCTTGCATGTATGTAACAACTTAATCTTGCAAGACAATTTAAATCTGCAAAAGCCTTTAATTGGCTAACTATGCAACATGCTAGATGCAATGTTAAGTTTCTGTGGAACTTCTTTGAAAGTGGACATGGAAAAGGAGAGCACGTTGGAGCAGGATCATGTGTGAAGCGTGCACTTCGCCAACATGAACTTGCAGGTACAAATGGTGTGAACAGTAGTTAAATATATATATCTAGATATTTCAAATAGTATAATTTAAACTTAGATGTATTTTCTTTAAACTGATAGTTCATAAATTTACAGGT
>MU227357.1:912618-930161 GCA_018584345.1 Thuja plicata
TGTCACATTTTAAAATTTTGAGTGTAAGTATACTCAATTTCTCGTTGAAGTTCAGAGTTTGCTGATTTCAGAAAAAAGTGGCACCTTATACCCCCTTTTTGGTCCCCCATCTTTGTGCACTTACCCAGAGGGAAACTGGGAAAATACCCTTTAATTTTCTCCCCTAAACCTTCCCTCCTACTTAGGAGGAAGGTTACAATAGAGAGAAATGTGCAATTTCTAAAATAAATGTTGGATTTGGTGTCTGATTATGGTGTTGGTTAGCTGTAGAGTATTTGAAGGAGGAAGAGTTGATGGGCTATGAGGAAGAGGAATAGGAATTTCAGGTGGAACTTAAAGAAGTCTCAATAGCTAGAGAGATGCCAAAGATGGTTAGTGTCAAGGAAGATCATTCATAGTTCAACACAAAATGTGTGGTGAAGGCTTGATTGGAGTCTCATAGAGCTCGTCAACCTGGTATTTGATGTGGGTTTTTATTGTCTTTAGTTTTACAATTTATATTATTCTTAGTTTTATCAGTTATGTCATATAATATTTATAACAACAGTCTTTCTTCATTTTCCTAGTAGATAAATTTTGAATGTAATACCCAACCATGATGTGCTGATTGTTAAGTAGGATAGGTGGTAGTGAAAATATGATAGGTGTTAGGATAGTATATGGTTTTTTTCTTATCATGGGGTTTGACCTAGGGTTGGTGGATGGTGGTTTTTGATGAGCAAATGTAAAAACTCTTATTAATAATCTAAAGGATGTAACCCCCACACTCTCATTTAATGATAAAAAGGTATTAGTTTAAGATTATATTATTTAGTTATATTTATGTAATATTAATTATAATTGATCATAATAAAATAACTATTAATAATTATAAAATTGCATAATATAAATATTCAATTGAAAATTTGTAATAACTATATGCAAAATATTTAAATTCACGATTAAAATTCATTACATTATTTTATCGATATTAAAATGATTATTTTTTTCAAAAAATATTAAAAATAGAATAATTTCAAACAAAAAATAATATAAAGAATGCATACCATAATTGAGATTGTTTTTAAAAATATTTGTCGTGTAATGCTTTAATGAAAGAGTTTTATTTTTTTTATTAAAAAAATTGTTTCATTTAATTAGGATGTAACCCCCACACTCTCATTTAATGATAAAAAGGTATTAGTTTAATATTATATTATTTAGTTATATTTATGTAATATTAATTATAATTGATCATAATAAAATAATTATTAATAATTATAAAATTGCATAATATAAATGTTCAATTGAAAATTTGTAATGACTATATGAATAATATTTAAATTCACGATTAAAATTCATTACATTATTTTATCGATATTAAAATGATTATTTTTTTTCAAAAAATATTAAAAATGTCAATTGTGAATTGGTCAACTGGTGAAGTTCAATGGTTCTCATTGAGCCCACCAGGGTTCAAATCTCATGAAGACATCTGATTGGTCATGTTAAAAAGTTTACCCGGCGCCAAGTGTTATACTGATACCTGAAATCTAAAAAAATATATAGCTAATTGATTTTATTTCCTATTTTGACAAATAAGAAGTTATTAAAATTTATACACATATATAGAAAAAGTATATTAAAAAAAAAAAATTTAAAATAAACCATAATTTTTAATAGATAAATAATATCTCTAATATATATATATTACCCCAAGTTATTCCCGCGACTCACCGGCGACGCATCCCATATCTTGGGTACCAAGGGTGAGCTGAAGCGAGACTAATATCTCTAATATATTAAGTTTAAAAACATAAATCTCAACTCTATAAGGGTAGGCCCCATGCTGCTCCTTAGCTTATTTGTGCAAGAGCTACTCAACTTTTTGAGCTACTTAAGCAATCATATGGGGACATGGGGCAAACATCAAGTTTGTTTTGAAAACAAAATGCAATATGCCTATGCAAGTACTAAGACAAAATATCTTAATAATCTTACATTCTCATTATGTCATAGACGTTCTACAATTGCAATAGTGTCTAGGTCAATCCCGTAAGACAAACAAAACTTAGATTTGATTTGAAAAACCTAGATTTGATTTGCTTTTAAAAAGTAGACCCATCAAATACAAATTGGATTTGATTTGTTTTTAAAATGTACAAATTAAACTTCATTTATTTAAAAATAAAAACGCAAATTGAATTTGTTTTGTTTTTAAAAATATAAATTGAATTTGTTTTGTTAATAAAATATTTTATCATATGAACTCGTACAAGAATTTGACTAATAAAAAAATTATGATAATAACAATGACTATGAAATTATTTACCAACAATCTATTTCCTAACTATTTCCAACTTGATACAACTTTTCTGATTGAAAGCTTTCTTCCTTAAAAAGTCTACAGGGTAATTATTGGAAATTTAGTGGGTTTGAGAAGAAAATTAGTTTTCAATGCACATTTTGTTCAAGTCCTCTTGAACATTAAAATAGTTTGGCTAAAAAGGTGGAAGTTTGAATGCCAAACAACCCAAAAGTCTCATGTTTTGGCTATGACCATTCCCCAGTGAGTCAATTGTGATTAAGCAATGACTACATACCTTACACGCCAGCTTTGTTTTATCCGGAAGGGATTTAAGGAATGATGATTTTATAGTCATACAGAGGCTTTCAAACCCCTGTTCTTCATGGCTTGGGAAGGTTGACCAGAATAGAGAGGGCTTCAGCTTCCATGTGTCGAGCAAGCATGAACCAGTGCTGAAGTTTGAATGCGAGTCCTTATCTAATACAATGCCTACTTGGGTTCAATAAGCTCAACTGCCAAGGACAATAAACAATACAAGTTCCTTAAACTCCAGGAAATGGCTGATTATACTGTATCTAAATACAGTTTAGACACCCAAGAAAATCACTCATTCTCCCTCAATTCCATTCAGAAAGATAATTTTCAAGGGTACCCACATGAAGATGATGATAACCCATTGTTTGACATAGATTTTACTCTGCCTCTGGACTGCGATTGTCCCTTCAAGAACAGTAGTAGCCCATGCACAGAGAATGATAAAGAAACAGAAGAATTGAGATTTAGCTTCTCTTTTTCAAATTCCAATAATCCCAATACAAATCAATCCATTTTTCCTGCAGATAATTTGATCTACAAGGGCCAGTTGCTTCCACTCCATGTTCCTCGAAGTTTAGACATGGTCAGACAGCATGAGATTGGTAATAGGAAAGGATCTCTGCAGTGGGCTAATGTTAATGGGGTCAAGTCTCAGTTCCCCAATTTGCTTAAAACTGCTACCAAGTTGAAGATATCTCGGCTTCGATTGAAAAAATCATCTAGGGTCGGGATGGATTTGCAAGCTGAATGTGGAAGGGACACAGATTCAAATGTGCAGAGGCAGAACAAGCATTTCATTATGAAATTCAAGATGGTGGATGTTCCCCTGTTTTTTCGTTTTATTGGAGACAATTCTAGGGTTTCAAAGAGAGATGAGAAGAGAAGCTGGTCTCAGAAGAAAGCAGAGGACTCCCAACAGTGTAAAAGCAATGAAAGGGATAAGAAAAAAGTAAAAGAGATTGTTCAGAAGTATGTGAAGATGGTAAAACCTCTCTATTTGAAGATTTGTCAGAGGTATAGCGAGAAAACCAAGCATGATGCTGTTAGAAAATCTGGTGTTACCAATGGAACTATACACACTGGATTTTCTGGCTCAGAAAGAATTCCCCAAAAACAGCTTTCTTTCTATGATAAATTGAAAATGGTATACAAGCCTTCCTGCAAGGAGGATAACTCGTCTTCTAATGTGAATCCTGCAGTCCCTAAAAACTATAGTGAGAGCACTATAATGGAGCTGCAGAATGCCATTCAAGGAGCCATTGCCCACTGCAAACGGTCCAATTGCACTGAGGGTATGTAGCCTAGTAATAGACCTAAATAACATGCATTTTTATTGTGTTTGCATTACTTTTTTGCACTCAGCCCTCTCATTGTTTAAGCAGCAGTGGCTGCAGATAGTAAAGGAATATATTCTCTTGTTTTTGAGGTGTCTCTGGGTATCCTGATGGGTTCATTGTTTTCTCATAAGGGCCATCTAATTTGACAGACATTGCAGATCCTAATAGACATCCCTGTCATTGCTTTGTTAACAGGGCCACCTAGTCCTTATAAGGATTGTTCTTTTTTCCTTTTTCCTTTCTTTTTTCTCTTGCAATTCTTGTTCTTGTCCCTCATCCAGGCATAGCTACTGTTGCTTTCGCAACTGTGCCTCTCAGATCCTCTACGCCTAAAGTTATCACGACTCTGTGATAATGGGCTGTACTGTGGAATTCATTAGTTTTCAGCTGCAATTTGAAAAATAGGGTAAACTAACCTTGATGCAATGAGAATCTGATGATATGTTCTATGAAAAAATTGTTTGGGTGAGTGTATTAGACTAGTTGATATTTTTTGTGTTTACCTCTTGTATATTTCTGATCTTCAATCTGCCCATGTTGTCTTATGAATTTGAAAAGACGGCTTCACATCTATCTTGATACATAGATGTTGGCATCTCTGCCTTTGTATAACAGATGATTACAATTTGAGTAAGCATACATTTGAACCACAAGTAGTTTTCGGCTAAGCACATCTATCTTGATACATAGATGTTGGCATCTCTGCCTTTGTATAGCAGATGACTACAATTTGAGTAAGCATACATTTGAACCACAAGTAGTTTTCGGCTAAGCAGCCACGTGTAGTGGGATTCAGTTTGTCAAATTCACCCAGGGGTTAAAACCTGGCCTAAATGTGCCTCTGGAGGTTTGAACCTTGGTGGATGGCTTCAATTTCACATACCATCATCCTCACCAATTGTGCTCAGCCAATTGAACTACAACCATTTGATAATGGGTACACTTCATTATTATATTTTCAAGTATTTTGCTCCTTTTCAAATATTTTCCTCCTAATAGAGAGCATCTGTTCGGTGTTTTAGCAACAGTAATTTGATACCATATTTGCTTGAAGTCAAATGTATACCTAGCTTTTTCTCTGTTTCACCATGTAATCCATTGGTTTCCCTTGAGATTGCTTCCAATCGATTTAGGCTACGTCATCACTTGCTCCAATCTATATGGTCTGACCACCAAAGTCCAACCAGTTTTAAAAATCAATTCCAGCATATCTTATTGATACTCTATTATGTCCCAAATTGGACTTCCCTAGTAGCCTACATTGATTATGGTACTAAAACTACTTCATTTCTGTGATTTCAGATGCCCCAACTTCTTCAGCTTTGGATGGTTCACCCTAGTCTTAACAGATCTCTTGAAGAATATATTTTCATTGTAGGCTGCTGTTGGAGATCTGCAAAAGAAAGCAGGCCATTGGAAGCACATGAAACAGTCTATGCTGCTCAAATTAACATTGCATTAGCATTGTTTTAAAAAGAAAGAAGAAAAATTCTATTCGAGTTCACAATATTGGGTGATTTGTATATGAGTCTATAAATGATCCATCATTATGAGATTTGTATATACCTAACTTCAGAAAGCCCACATGCTCTTAGTAGCATTTGAATTCAGTCGATGCAATTTGCTGAAGTTCTCTTCAGCGCCCAGGATGAAAATCTCTCTGACTTGTATGCTGTAAGACTTAAGGCAGTCTCTTTAGAGCAGAATAACAGCTATATAGAGTATATTTCTCATTTTTTCTTTTGGGCTTGTCCTGATATGCTGCATCTAATGAGATGAGAGTTTTTTTGAAACATGAATGAATTTTCTCAACTGTGTTGATAGTTTAATTACTAGCACACTTGGAGCACGTATGAGACCCAGTTTAAGACACAATTTGTGTAATTTAAGAAATGTCAAATAAGAATTTTATAGGTATGCATTTGTTACTTAGTATGGATGTACTAAAATTAGCTCAATTTTAAGGTAAATATTAAAACCACCTTCATGAAAGAGTTAATGTGTTGGACTGGATGCATTAATTTAACACCTATAATTCACATAATTTAAGAAATAGTTAATGAGAATTTGTGCACTTGGGTATGAATTATTGGTTATTTTTGTATGGATAAAAGTTTCTAAAATTAGTCTAGTTACAAGGTAAAATGTAAAATTGCCTCCCTAAAACAGTGGGTGTGTTGAACTTGTGCACTAGTTGTTTACATGTGGGAGTTGCTCCCATCATAAACAATCAATGTCTTCACTCCTACATGTGCTTTGTTTAAGCTCTTCCAATTTAAACATATCAGTCAAAAATCGATTGTATTCAAAAGGTTAATGGTTATGGTTTCTATATGAAATATTAGTTTAAACATTATAAGAAATTAATCAAAGTTAATGTATATTGGCAAAAAAAACTTTAGGGTCGGTATATATGGCTCTAGATTTCTAGCTAGACCTTTCAATTTGATGTCACTTTCATAGGACACTTTGGGGCTTCTCAGATTAAATTTTCATTACACTCATCCTTAGGGAAAAATTAGGCCTTTGAATACAACATGTATCCAAGCTTGTGCAACTCTTGTTGCAAATGATAAAAAGGATAGCACCTTAGCAACCTATGACATTTGTCCCAAAAATTTATGATGATTTAGTAACCTTACCAGTTCTTCTTAGCACTTAGATGGGAGTTTATTTATTAATGTTGTTGATTATGTATGTCAATGGTATGAGAAACATAGTTATAGCATTTTATGTTGGCTATACCTACTTTGAGAAGTCACTCACCACTTGGGTGAACAATGCATCAAGAACCTAACATTAAGCATGTGGGTGTTAGGAATCTCACACAGGGTTTCCCTTTATTTGTGTTCAAAGTGACACATGTGCTTATGCTCTTAAACCACACTAGGTATTAGTTTATGCACAAAGCCCTTTTGATGTCATCTCACTAGACCTAGGAATTGAAAGTCCTCGAGAAATCCTCCCTTAAATTCCTCATTTAGGTCGTACTCCATGGGTTTTCTATTCATTTTGAGCCTTTCTTGACTAGATTATTGTACCAATAAGAGGTTTTATTTCTGATAAACATGATATATTTTATTCTTCCCAACCCCACAAATAGTTTAATTTTAAAGTGAGCCTCATTGCCACTTTCAAATAACTCATAGAATTTCAAGTGGTCCCCCTTTACTTTTTGCAAAATTTGGCATTTATTAGTGTTTCGAACACTTCCTTTCAATGCTAGACCTTGATCATAAGATGAAAGATTGTATGTTGTTATTTTGTAGCCTACTCCCAAGATAATCTCTAAAATATTAGTATCAAATACTAAGGATGGTTATTGGATGAAAATTGGCAATAGAAAATGTATTTGTAGTGAAAAAAAACTTCAAATATAGTGAACCCGCACCTAGTCTCAAAACCTATCAATATGTTCAAAAAGATAAGTCTCCTCCCAGTCTACCTTGACCATATAAGTCTTACCGTCTTGAGGCGTTGTTTTCGATTTTGAGACATATACAATGACTTCTCATTCCTCTAGGTACTTGTGCAACAAAGCTCATGAAAATTATGATTTACTAAAGGGTGATGATGAAGGCAAATAATGCTCCATGTCACTTGGTGATTGTCATCTAAACAACATTCTTTCCTAAGAAACAAGTTTATTAAAAAAATAAATAACAATAGACAACTATAGATTCGATGTAAGGCTCATCTACATATATCTTATTTCTTAAAATATGTATAGGCTTATAAAGGCTTCTCATAAGCTCTTTGTAAGGTTTACTTGTCAAAGGCTTGGCCTTGCGTGTGTGATTTATCTTCAAAAGTCAAATATTTTTGGTTTTCTTATGCATTCAACCTTAATGACAATATGGGATCAAGCATTGTAGTTCACAACCTTCTTAAGAAATTGTATAAACATTTACAATGAAAGCATAAGGAAATAAGAACCATTATGATGAACTAATTAAGGTAGCTTGTGATTAACCATCAAATTATCATGGAGAAGCATGTAGAAAAATTTATCAATAAACGAAAAGGAGGAAATTATAAGAACATTGAATATATGTAGAGAAAACCCTTTGAGAAAAGTCTCCACCATTAAAGATATGAGTGGTTTGCTACCCTCACATACTGAAGTATTGAGTGGATTGCTCATTTATATATGAGTGATGTCATTATTTGTTGTATTTTTCAGGATCCTGATAGCTTACATATGTATGTGTATGATTGATGTGCCTTGATTCTTGATGGATACTCATGAATGTGTTCTTTGATGAGTACATAAGTATGAGAAAGCATGAGTATGTGAGTGCCTAGTGGGAGAGCATCAGGTAGCATAATGAAGGATTTGAGATCTTAATTTTTAGGTGCTTGAGTGGAGATTTGGATGGCTTAAAAAATGATGGATGGTGGAGATGCACTTAGGACATTGGATCATGTATAATGGAGCCCTTTTTCTAACATAATTTAGGTAATTGTCAAGGGAAACTTTTTATTAATTTATTTTAAGAAAATGAGAATTGATAGATATTTTATTTAATTTTACAATAAGGTGAAGTGGATTTACCTTTAGAAATAGATTAAATATATTTAGTTTAATATTGGAGTGAAAGTATATTCAATTTAGTTAGCTTAATATTGAGGTGAGAGAAGATAATTTATTGAAATTAGATAGAAAGTGTAGTAAATTATGGATGAAATTAGTTAATTAACATGATGATATGAATCTTAGGTGTGTTTTATTGGATTATTAGACATTTCATTTAATTCCCCTTTCTCTAAATTTTTGTCTCTTTCTTGTAATTCTTAATTTTTTTTAAATATTCTTTATGCATTCCCAAATTTTTGTTTGTTATTGTGGATAGGTATTCTATGTTGAAATTTGGAGGTTTAAGCTTTGTAAATAGGGTTGATAAACTTTCAAACCTATCATTAAGGTTAGATAAATTTGGTTCAAAACATTATTATTGATTTAATCTCCAATGGTGGAGCACCGTTGATTCCATGCCCTAGATGTACACTACAAGTCTCACTCCCTCCTTTTGATGACTACCTTAATTCACCACACCCTTTCATTGAGTTTTCTAATCCAATCAAATATTCATTTTTGTTATTGCTCAAATATGGATGACTAATTGCTCAAGTGCATTGTTGTTAATGAATAGTACAATAACTATGTAAACTTGTATTGGTGGAATCTTAACATTCTCCATATTTACAAAATTATTAACATCATTAATATCTCTCTTGGTGCATTCACTAACTATGATGGTGGTGATGGATTCTCAAAAGTCTCAACGCACTCCATATTTTTAGCAACACCCCTCCTATCACACTCCAAACCATCTTCCCTTAGCTTTTTCATTCTCTAACAATGTCTTTCCTAGACCTTCCCTAGACTTGTTTCAACACCTCTCCTTCTATGTTCATTTCTATAACTATCTTAATCTCTTCAATTATCTCTCTCAACTTTTTATTACATACTTAAATTTCATACCTGTTCTAAGTTTGTTTGGAATTTTTTGCAATCTTTTTATTCATGTACTTAATGGCTCAATTAAGACTTTCCTTTAGCAATTGTATCTTTTTAGATTATTTTTAGGGTACACCCTTTTCATTTATCATTCCCTAGGTGCCTAACCCTTCTCACAAGACAAGACCTTGTGTATATATTTTTATCGATGAAGTGGGATTTTTTGCTTGGCCCAAACTCCATGAGGACTTCAAGGAGAGATCTAATTCCGCATATGAATACACAAAATCAGGATGAATGGTCTAAACCCATGACCATGGTAGCCCAATATGAGTCACAAATCTTGTGGAAACACTATCCCAATGAAGGTTTGGAGAACAAATTCATGGGTGAGAATGATTGTCTTGAGCACTAAGTCTCTTGACATGAATGCTAGTTACATCAACCCCAAGGTTCAAGCCTTCAACACATTGGATTAGCGAAGGCTCAATGCTTGAAATCATAAATCTCAATAAATTTTTGAACCTTGGTGGCAATAACAACAATGCCACAACTTGATCAAATCACACTATGAGATAAACCCCATAAAACCTTGTGTATGTCAATACACACAACATTAAATTTTTTTTATATTTATCATATTTTATTGTTAACATTTTTCTCACTAAATACATTTTTTCTTAGTTATGTCCTTCCCTTACCACTCACAATGATCATAAATATGGTTCATCAAAATGTTAGTGAAAGAAGGAGCATGTACCTAAAATCTAGGCATATGTTCTTTAAAGTTGTATGCATCCCTTAGTTTGGTAAGGAGAAGCTTATCACTTGTGTTGTGGGTTAAAAATTAGTATGATGGGATACCAACCAAATAAATAAATCTATACAAATATATGCATTCATCAAAATCACATAACATATATTATAAACTATCAAATGATTAGATTTATTTGTAGTGTACAAACATTAGTATTTCAGTACTTCTATTTGTTGTATAATATTATCTCAATCACAATCCTATCTCTCACTCACATATTCCATCAATATGCTCCATCTTACCTCTCTTATTTTTTTTTATATTTATATATTCTATATACCTCCTTCTATGTCTATCTCCTATATATATTTTATTCATATGTGGTACATTAACGCATATTGTTACACTTAGGGATATTTCCCTCTTCCTTGGTTCACCTATTTGGTTTTGATGCAAGTCAATTGTATGTACTGCATTTAGTGTGTGATGACTTTATCTACTTGAAACTTTCTTGTGTTGAATATGTAAGACAATAGAGAGGGGGGTGAATCAGTTGTCCACAAATTCTTAACCTTTATAACATTGTTAACCAGTTCAACCAAACTTACTTTAATCCTTAATTGTAGCAAGGTAAAAATATGAAAGCACGACTGTAGATGTCTAAAAATATTAATATTATTTTCCCTCTTATTCCTCTAACTATTTAATTTAATCAATTAAATAGCTTTCATTTGCTAGTATTTATCAATAGTGTAAATACTATTCCAATGTATTTTATTTAAATACATTTGTCTCATGAAATTCCCTTTTTAATAAATTTACATTTATTAAATCCTACATTTTCCTAATTCTTCTAAACCATAATTTATTCAAATTTGATTTGAATAATACCCTAAAACCCTAGCTAGGAACCTATTAATCCTACCCTAAAGCCTACCCTATTCCTACCCTACTCCCATCACCTCATTTCCTAAGTATACTTCCCCACCTAACTGTATTTTCAACCATGCTTAATGGGTGATTCCTAACCTTTTTAAGGCTAATGGAATGCTCACCCACATGGGGAAATTCTCTCCAAAATGGGCACCCATTCCTCTTTAATTACTTCTTACAATTTGGTCTCCCCTTTTGAAATATTGAGCTACTCAATATTAAATGCCAATTTTGACTCAAAATTGGCCATCTTTTCAAGTCTATGTGTCTCCTATGTGGCTCTTATGTGGATGCCACTTAGGTTCCACTTCATCCAAGCCTCTTCTTCTCTCCAAAAACTCTATAAATAGAGGCCTTCTCCTCTCATATTTTCATCTCTCAATTTTGCATTGTTATCATGTTATTTTGCATTTAGAAGTTCATAGCTTTAGATTTCATGTTTTCATATGCTCTTAGTTTATGCTTAAATCACTTAGATATTACATGTTAGGATTCAAATTGGTGAATGAATCTTAATTTCCATCTAGTATATGCATATCATGTTCATAACTAGCTTAGAATATCATCATCTTGAAGAAGATTTGAGACTAGTTCTTCATACTAGCTCTTGAATCTTTCTTCTTGTTTTTTCAATCTTGCATTGCATTGGGATACATAGCATTTTGTGTGTTTGAGAGAGCACACCTACATCCAATCTAAAAGAGAAAATCAAAATGAGTAGAATAGGGTGCATTCTTACTTGTTTTTAAGCTCTATCTGATGTTATGTTGAGTTCTTTGTTGATTGCTTGCTCCTTCACATGCTTTTGAAATGATTTATTTGCTAATCCACTAATGTTTTCATGTTTGAGCTTGCTCCCAACAAATTGAAGGATTCCTCATACACAACGACAATTATAGAACACATGAAACACCAGATTTACGTAGAAAACCATTTTAAGGGAAAAATAACAGAGAAGATTATTCTCAAATATATGAACATCGATTAAGGTGACACTGGTCCAGAAATAGCCAACAAACCTACTATCCATGTCTAAAACAATGCTTTTAGGTAATCCATGTAACCTCACTGTCTCTTTGAAAAATAAATCAGCTACATGCACTGCATCTGTATTCTTCTTACAAGGAATGAAATGTTCCATCTTAGAAAATCTATCTACAACCATAAAAACTGAATCATATCCTCTCTGAATCTTTAACAATCCAAGCACAAAATGCATGTTGACTTCTTCCCAAGTTCTGACTGATACTGTCAATGGTGTATACAATCCAACATTCTAACTATGACCTTTTGCAACTTGACACAATTTACAATTATTAAAAAAATTCCTCGCATCCTTCTGATTTGTGGCCAAAAGTAATTCTCACTCACCAAAGCTACTGCCTTATCAATGCCATAGTGTCATTCCAATCCTCCACTATGTTTCTTCTTAATGAGATTATCCCTCATAGAACTCATAAGTATGCACAACTTAATACCTTTGAATAACATTCCATCATGAATAAGATAATCTAGCCACTTACTTCTATCTACATTAATAGGTTCTTTGCAAGATTTTGAAGGTTCGGTGAAGTTTAGACCATTCTCATACACTACCTTTAATTCATCAACTCCCAAAACTGCAATCTTCATTGCAGTCAACAAATTCCTTCTCCTACTCAAGGCATCAAAAAATATAATTGACACACCACTCTTATGTTTCAACACAAATGTATAGCTCTATATGAACTCAACTCATCACATATGCCTTGTATTTAGCTTACCTTGACTATTCAAGTACTTCAATTCTTGATGATCAGTATAAAGAATAAATTCCGTAGGCAACAAATAATATCTCTATTTCTTCAAGGCTTGTATTATGGCATAAAATTCCTGATCATACACTGAATACCTTCCCTTAGCATCATTCAACTTCTCAATGAAGTAAGCAACAAGTTATCCTCCTTGACTTAAAAAAACTCCAATTGCATTTCCACTAGCTTCACAATCTACTTGAAATATTTTATTTATATTAAGTAAAGCTAACACCGGTTGCTCTGTCACCTTTTGCTTCAACATTTCAAACTCCTTTGTGCTTTATGTGTCCACTTGAATTCCTTTCTATCTAACCTCATGATTTCAGTCATTGGTCCAAAAATTAAACTAAAGTTTCTAATGAACTTTCGCTAAAAAATAGCTAACCCATGAAATGATCTTACCTCTCCAACATTCTTTGGTGTAGGCCACCTAAAAATGGCTTTCACTTTCTCAGGATCCATCTTCAACCCTTTAGCTAATATCACAAATCACAAATACAATAATTCCTCCTTCATGAAAGTACACTTCTTAAGACTGATTAGCAACTTCTCTTCCCTTAACCTCTGCAATACTTTTCTAACAAGCATCAAATGCTCCTCCTTGCTCTTACTAATAATCAAGATATCATCCAAATACTCACTGAAAAAATTTCCTAGAAATCTCTTCAGAACCTCATTCGTTAACCTCATGAAAGTACTTGGTGCATTAGACAATCCAAAAAGGTATTACAAACCATTCATAAAATCCTTTATTTGTCTTGAATGCAGTATTCCACTCATAACCTTCTCTGATTCTAATTTGATGATATCCACTCTTCAAATCTATCTTGGTGAAATATCTAGCTCCACTCAAACAATCCATCAAATCATCCATTCTTGGCAAAGGAAACTGATACTTAATTGTGATTCAGTTGATGGCTCTAGAATCAGTACACATACTGCGTTGTCCATCTTTATTTGGTGCTAAAACTATAGGTACTACACACAGAGTGAGACTTTCTCTAATCAATCCTCCCTGCGACAAATCTTGTACTTGCCTATTGAGTTCTTCATTCTCTGTTGGTGACATTCGATATGCTACTTTATTAGGCAAACTAGCCCCTGGTGCAAAATCCATCAAATGACTAATACTCCTCACAGGTGGTAATCCATCAGGGACATTATCTGATATGATGTCTGCATACTCAATCGCCAATCCAGTGACTTCGTAAGGATGTTCCTCCCCTGAGACAATCTCCTTATACTTCTAAGGTACTAACACAAAACACACATTATCATGCCTCACACCTTCTAAAAAATTCCTGCCATCCACTAAAAAAATTCTTGCACTAGTACAGACTTCACTCTTAAGGGCTTCCTCTAAAGGAAACAAATTCTGCTTCATTCCATTAGCAACAATTGTTAGAGTAATTATCTATTTACACTTATTAATTAGATCACTTTGATTTAATTAATTAAGTTATTTATTACTCTAGTTTACTTAAGCTATCTCTTAGGTGCATTATATTTAATATTTATATTAATTATTAATGTGCAACCTAGCTTTTCTAGTTTTAGGGTTTTGTTCACCTTTATAGGTTGAACTTTGCAGTTTCTTTTTCATCAATTCAGATTATAATTTCGCTTTCACTTTCTAAGCAACTTCTGAGTTCTTCTCCTTCTCTCTTTCTGCTTCTCTTATGTGACAGGTTCTTGCATGTAGGTGTTCTTCACGTTTCTGTGGATTTGTCTCTCAAATCCTACATGGTATCAGAGCTTCCTTGCTACTTCCTGGTCTGAGGGTTTTTGAAGTAGTGATTCACAGACGAAAGCCACAGCTTCTCTGAGTTTTATCCTTCATTTTGGAGGAGGCGCTATTTTCTGGAGCACTTTGAGCCAAAACGGACTCCACCATTATGCTCAAAAGGCCCGGGAGAGTCAAAAATCATATAAAGTTTGCTAGTTTTGGCCATAGTGACCCCAGAGGAAAATTTTCTCGCTCCTAAGCCGTATGACACGAAAATCAAGAAAAAAAAATTTTAAAATGATTTTTTTAAGGTTTTTGGGGTCCTGCGCAGCACAGTCGAGGCACGCCACCCCGGCCCGGCCCCAGCTGATGCGCTGCCCACCGGCCACCGGAGCCGCCCCCGCCGGCGCTGCCACCCGGGAACTGCCCGACCACCACCTCCGCCGGCGGCCCGCCACCTGCCGCCATCGACAGCACACCAGGTGACGTCACCTGCCGATTTTTTTTCCCCGACAGTTTTTCAAAAAGTTTTGGTAGTTTTCAAAATTTTTCGGCGAGACGGGCCCACGACGTGCAGACGGCCGTCAAATTTTTTCCTGTGACTAGTTTTTTCCAGTGAGCTCATTTTCGGAGGAGCAGTTGGCTTTTTGGCCATAACTTGTGCATACGGTGTCCGTTTTTGGAAAACAAAATATCACTGGAAAGACATTTCTGAGCTGGACGTGATGATGCTGGTCTTGTCTTCTGATTTGATGGTTTTAGTTCTCATTTTTGGCGTTGAAGTAGAGGCTTCAACTTCCTCCCTCTCTACATCTGGCGTCCAGGTTTTGCTCTCATTTTTTGTGCTTTCTATACTTGTTTATTTACTGTACGGGGGGGGATAGAATTATACATTATGGGGGGGTACATTTTCTTTCTGTAATTTAATTTAGAAACGACCCTTCTACTTTCGTCTACTTCTTCTCTCAATGTCAGACCCCTCTGTGGCCCAGCTGACACCTCACAATTATCACACCTGGAAAGCACACATGACCAGGCTACTCATGTCACGTGGCTTATGGTCATGTCTGGATGAGAACCAACCTATTCTGTAGCGTCCGTTTGAGGTCCTTCAGCACAGAATCAAAATGGATGAAGCCATGGGTTTGATTGCACTGCACATTTCAGACAGCCTCCTGTTTCATCTGGATGGTTTGACCACTCCTCGCGCATATTGGGGAAATTTTGCAGATCTGTTTGGCACAGTGAATGCATTTAGGGCACTTTAGCTTGATGCAGAGTTGACATCCTTGTCTCCTGATAGTTTTTCTACCATTGAGGACTTCTTGATGAAGTTCAATGCTCTCTGATCACTTTTACAGGGATGTGGGAAGACCAAATCAGATGATGGGTGTATCTTTCTAATACTCTCAAAGCTTCGTGGAGAGTTCCAGATTTTCTCCTCCACTTTCTATTCCACTATGGATGCCTTGGGTCCTAGGCACAATATGCCTTCATTTGCGGCCTTCTGTGATCACTTGACTCTAGAGTAGTCAAAGATTCAACAGTTGCATGATGCTTCAGGCTCTATGAGCCATGCCTTGGTTGCTCACCCATCTCCATGGAAATAGGAGCAGAAACAAGTATCACCATCCATAGAATCTCGGAAGGATTCTCCTTCTCAGCATTCCTCTAGCCCACCTCCTTCACCTAAGGGGAAATTGAAGACAGACAAACCCAAGTGTACTTATTGCAATAATTTCAATCATGATGACTCTCAGTGCTTTTGGAAGAAGGTAGATGGATATGCCCAACAGATTGTTGATTTGACAGATCTTCTTCATAAGAGCAACATTGATATTCCTTCTTCCTCTTCTCGCTGGTCTTCTTCATCATCATCTCCGGCAGATGGGTCAGACAATGGAAAGGGTCATGCCTTATGTGCATCTGTTATAGCTCCCTCTTCTAGGTGGTTGCTGGATTCTGGTGCTTCACATCATATGGCATCTTCTCAGAGTTCCTTCTCATCTTTTGCGGCCTCCCCTACCCCACACATCTTGATGGAGAATGATACTATTATGCCCGTGTGTGGTCAGGGTTCTATTGACATCGATGGTGGTGCATTCCATGATGTACTATGTGTTTCATCCTTGTCATCAAACCTTCTCTCCATTTATCAGATTACTCACAATGGGACAAAGAAGACAGTTGAGTTCACTGCAGATTCTGTACACATCCGAGATAGTGCGACTAGCCACATTGTTGCTACAAGGATAATTGATCATGCCACCCGCCTGTACTCCTTCTCCCATTTTAGTCCACCATCTCCTGTGTCAGAGAATATCTCTCCTACTGCACGAGTGCCTAGTGACAAGAAGTTGGGTCACCTGAACTTCTGTGTTGCTCCTGAGATTAGTGTTGTGGCTTCTCCACCTTCTCCTCCTGTTGCGCCTGCATTTGTTTAGCATGAGTCTTCTTCAGCCTTCCCTATTATGGTCACTCCCTACATCGAGCCTTCCCCTCCAGTTGTTGAGGGCATATTTGAGGACATTCATCTCCTCTTAGCTGATAGATTCAGCCCATCTATTGGCCCACCTTCTTTGGGGATTCCATTCCAGGAGTCTCATTCATTCTCCTTTGAGCATCAGCTCGGCCTTCCCGTTTCACCTCTCATTCAGGGGTTCCCTTGTTACTTTGTACCTCTGTTTCTTCCACGTTGGAGTTCCATTGGTTTGATCATTCCTACAGGGGTTCCTTCATTTTGGGGGGGATTTGGTGTCTCATCCCTCTCTCATGGGGGGTTTGATTGTACTTATGGTTTTGAAAGAGTCTCTTGAGCCATTCTTTTCTGCATTTTCTTCTATCTCTTCTTGGAGTAGGGTTTTTCCCATGTGGTTTTCTCTATTTCTCCGCTTTACAGAGATTTGGTTGTGCTTGGGTACCTGATCAGGC
>MU227357.1:930238-944674 GCA_018584345.1 Thuja plicata
ATTATCTATTTACACTTATTAATTAGATCACTTTGATTTAATTAATTAAGTTGTTTATTACTCTAGTTTACTTAAGCTATCTCTTAGGTGCATTATAATTAATATTTATATTAATTATTAATGTGCAGCCTAGCTTTTCTAGTTTTATGGTTTCATTCACCTTTATAGGTTGAACTTTGTAGTTTCTTTTTCATCAATTCAGATTATAATTTCGCTCTCACTTTCTGAGCAACTTCTGAGTTCTTCTCCTTCTCTCTTTCTGCTTCTCTTATGTGACAGGTTCTTGCATGCAGGTGTTCTTCGAGTTTCTATGGATTTGTCTCTCAAATCCTACAACAATGGTGTTCACATTCTTCCTACCATCATGTATAGCTTGTTTATCATATTTCCATGGTCTATCCAACAAGATATGACACACATCCATAGGCATAATATCACACAAGACTTCATCATAAAACTCCCCAATCTTGAATTTAAGTAGGAATTGTTCACTTACCAGTACCTTGTGTTCATCTTGTATCCATGCAATTTGACAAGGTTTCAGGTACTTCACCCTCTGCAACTTCAATTTGGTAACCAACTCCTTCAAAGCAAGATTATCAAAACTACCATTGTCTATGAAAATATTGCACACCTTGTCTTACACCATGCATCTCATTCGGAACAAATTATTCCTCTGTAAAGGCTCCTTATCTTGTTCTCTGTGATATAAGATTCTTTGAGTCATCAAATTCACTCCATCCTCTGTTGGATTTTTTTTAATTATCCAGTGGATTCCTCATCTGCAAATGTTGTTCGCCTACTGCCCTCTTACCACAAAAATGGTGCAAATAAATCTCAATCCTTTTGAGTTCAATCTTGAACTCTAACAACTTGATCCAACATATAAAAATAATTTGATAAATATGGTGCCAAGTATAGGATCACCTTCACCTTTTAGATTTTTAAATTTACCAAGTTTGTGTCTACAGACGCGATTGAGGAGTTTGCAACTCAAGAAATGAATTGATTCTACTAGGTCAAACCCCTTGGTGGAACAAATTAATGACGACGAGAAAGATATTCATAAACATGCAAATCGACTATATGATGATGAAGATTCCTTATTCTTTGAAATTAAAATACGCTCCACTTATTCTCTTTTTTCTCTTATCACACCAATAAGTGTAACTCTACAATGGCAACAAGCTTTCTTATCCATGTAAGAAAAACAAACAAGTGTAATGCAAATGCATTAACTTTTTTCGAAGATATGAAAACGTTTAAAACAAAATATGTAGTGCAAAAGTATTATTTTTTAAAATGGTTAAATATTTTTTTCATTTTCTAATTGTTTGGAAACAATTTATATATTTTATTTGTATAGGCTTGGTTTTGCACATGATCTTTATCTTGAGTTATTAAGAATTTTGAGCAAACTACACTAGATAAATATTACTTTCTTTGCTTTATTTTTTCTTAAAAAATTTGATATCTATTGGTGTATTTTACATAGATTTTAATAAATATATGTATGCTAGTTTTACTTATCATCCTATCATTAATTTAAGTGCATAATGAGTGTCCTTAAATACATTAGTATAAGAACATGTTGTAAGAAATACATGCTAGTTCATCTCATAATGGCTAACCGAGACGTGAGAAATTTTAAATTTAAATTTAAAGCTTTGAGATTTGGGAAGCATTCTTCCACTCCTTAGGATTAACCTTGATCCATCTTGAAGCATTTAAAAATAATATATAAGGACAAGGTGGTGATATTCAATAAGGAGTAAATGAATATATAGAAATCAATATCAACATGGATATGAATGAAATGGTAAGATTATATATAGATTAGTGTAAACAAACTAAGCAATGATAAAATTATTAACTAAACCCAATACAAAAATACCACTTGTCAATATATGATTATATTAATACTTGTTTATTAAAATAAATACAAAATAGAAGGGACTACAAGGTTCCTCAATCTAAAAAACATGAAATCCATACGAATTCTATAAATACAAAACTATGCATTTTTTTCATGTGGATGGTGATATAAAATCGATATCTTACTTGGGATAATTTGTTTAAGTAGGGATTCTAGGGTCCCTCGATGTGCATCTTTTGTTGTAATAGTGCAAAGTCTATTTCTCATCTTTTTCTTTCAGCGCTCCTTTGCCAAGGAGATCTGACACTTTTGGTGGGGTGTTTGTGTTGGAAGTCTAATATGGGAAAGAAATAACTGAGAGCAGGTGGGGGGGGGGTGAATCAGATCTATAAAACTTTCACACTTAAAAATCAAATTGATTCAACCATGTATTCATAAACATAAACTGAAATGTTGTAATAGATCTAACATTTAATCATATCCATAATGAACACATAACACAAAGATTTGGTAACCCAAAAACCCTTGAAGGTAAAACTGGAGTGGGGATGAAATCCACAAATCTTCATTACTTCAGTAATAAAGTGTGTCTATTAGGGCTAAAAAGTTTGATCACTTCTGATGATCTACCATGTGAGGGGTCTGCCCTATTAAGAGCTTATAGACTTATACAATCTACTTTGTTAAAGGATTTAAAACTGACAACTAAGTAAGCACTATGTTAAGAGATTTACAAAGGTATGTTAGGACCACTCTGTTAAGATATTTACCCTGATTCACTTGCTAGAATGTATCAATACATGATCCTTCGGTCTGCACTACAAATGCTGATAACATATATCCTCTTTCCAACTCTTAACTGATCTCTCAATCTGATATATCTCTTTTTTTCTCTTCACTACTCTACTCGGTCATTCTGTCTGGTCAATGCTTCAGATATGCAAAACATGCATACACACTCAATCTTTGCTCTTCACATCCACATCCACACATATACACACTTCCATTAGGGTTTGAAGCATCTCATATATAGATCAGTGATGACACATCCATATCAAGATCAACAATCTAGATTCATCACATTTTGACGCTTAGGCATCCCTAATTTTGATTGGTTGCATGACTTACATAGGGATCCATGATCACAAAAATAACGCGTAATTAATGCATTAAATATATGTGAATGATCATTAAATGATTCATAGAAGTCGACAAAAATGGTTTACCTAGGTGTTTGTGTCATTCCAAACACATATTCAAAAGCTGTCTTACTTGACATATGTAAACTCTGGTGCTTAGTCAATACTGTCTCGCTCAACATATCCATATGCTGTCACTCGGCACTAACTCTTCTATTCAACTTGGCAATCATTCAGCTCAACAACTATTGAGTACTCGGCGACCACTGACTTGCTCGACAATAACTACTCCTCGGTCTCAGCCTTAGTGGTATGGCTCGGTCACAATGATGATCGACCAACCTACCTTTATTATGACTAAGTGTGTGACACTAATAGACAACAAAAATTGGATAAGGAAGATGTGATTGCAGCGATGAAATGTGAAGAGGTTGCAAATGGCGAGGATGAGCATGAAGTGGATGCTAGAATTGTAAAAGAGTGTGAGGTACATTCTGATGAATTTGATCAATAGTTTTTGGTCAGGCCTACTGACATGTCTCTTCTTTGGCTGAGTTTTGGGCTCATTGGGGCAAAGCCCCTGTTAGAATGTTTGTTTCTTCAGGTTGCCTAGGCTCTTGGTCCTACTTTTATCATCTAACATATTTGGTTGGAAAGGAATCTGAGGATTTTTCATGATGCTAGGATGGTTGTTCAACAATTCTGGTAGAAAATTATTCATTCTCTTCATGAGACTATCTTTGCAAAGTGTGACTTGGGTAGAAGTGTGGATCCTAGGGATGTTATTTGCAATCATCTCAATTTTCCTCTTCAAGGGGGTGCTTTGATGTATGTTGGTAAGGTCACAAGAAATAGATGTAGTCATCCTTTGCAAAGGATCAACCGGGAGGGTCATTGGACCCTTCCTTAGGGAGTTTTAAAAATTAACATTGATGGTTCATCACAAGGGAATCTTGGGCATGTTGGCATTGGTGAGTTAGTCACAATAGCTTAAGTGATATTTAGTTTTTTTTTTTTTTTTTTGTTTATAAGGGCCTAAATGCGAATAATTTAGTGGAGACTTGTCATTTTGTATGCTGTAGATGTAGAGTGTAGTTGTATTCTTTGTTGGATTAGTTAGTAAAAACTGACATGTTTCTTAATGTTCTTTCTATGATGGACACCCTATCCACTTTATTTTGTATCTTTCTTGTATTTCAATAAATATTTACCCCTCTTTTAAAAAATTAATTTACATTGCAACCTTGTATTTTAATAACCAGATTAACAGTCCGTAACTACGAACTAACCAGATTAAAAGTGTGTGACTAGGAACGTCCATTAACCCCCCCTCCACCCAAAACAAAAAGAAGAAGTTTAGGAGATCTAAAAATTACAAAATTAGAGGCACTTTGAGAACAGAAACACCCATCTCTATTAAGCCAGTAGGGTCAGAAAGAAACTAAGAAGCTTGTTAAAAAGGCCATTGTAATCATTAGTACTTTACTAGTGAGGTACTACGGAGAAGTTGGCCATTTGATGAATATATGTAAAATAATTGACCCCTACTTATTACTATTATTTTAATTATATGAATGAGCTCCCCCAAAATTGGTTCTGTGGGACCTACCTTAGCACAGGTATGAAAAAAGTTATTTTGATTGAAAAATATTTGGCTGGAACAAAAATATAAATTATTCATTCTTAACTGCCTTTTATCAGAGCTATGTCCCCCTCTTTCAGATATGATTGATTGCTCTTTTAATTGGATTATAGTTAATAAGAATTACAAATAGTAAAATTGTTTTTAATTATTTTAAAATAGATCATGAAATGTGATTTAGAATGGTGATAAAAAAACTCTATACACTCTTCTCAGAAATATTTTTAATAATCTCTATAGATTGTAATATGAACATTAAATTAAATCACTGGATTTGGAACAGCAGCTATTAATATTTAGTTAAAAACTGATGGAAATATGTTGTTAAAAATTATTGGTACTAATGCAAATGCTTTGAAATCTATAAAATCATTGTCTATCATTGTATGTTCTTTCTCAACTGTTTGACTTCACACACCTGTGAATCCAATCTATGCAACTACAGGTTTGATCATAAAATTTGGGTTGTGTTGTGAAGAGTCTGTGTTGGATCCCATAACAGTGGAAAGTTAGTGACCTAGAGAATGATAAAAAAGAATTAACAAACAATCATTTAGAAGATGTCTAAGATGAGGCAGCAGGTAGATGGTACAATAAAATATAATGTGATTTAATGCTCTAAAATTAAAAGAGAAAGTTGTGTTGAGCGTCAATAGCATGTGAAGGTGAAGATGAAATTGATATATGTTTGCACTAAGGCTGTCACTGCTGGCATTATAAAAGTAGTTGTGGTGGGCACTGGAAAGATCAATGAACTTATTTTATCATAGTTGCTTCCTATACAAACTGAACCAGACAAAACATGTGAAGGCTGCATGTATAGTTTTTAATTGTGAAAGAGACAACAAATAACTGTGATAGAGAGAGGTAGAGACGGCAATTAAATTCAGTCTCTAAATAATTTGACCAGTCCAAAGAATTTATATCTCCTTATTTGTAAAAAAACAATGAATTTTCCTCCTTTCATGTACATGGAATTTTGTCCAAATCACATGAAATATCCCTCAAAATCAGGTCTAAATTTCATTGTGGACCCTATCTAACTACATCCCATATATTTAAACAGTATCATATATCAACTTTAGGCCATGTTCAGAGTCAAGTCAGAATCATGTACATAGAAGCCTGATTCTTCCCTTAAATGGAAAAAGCCAACTAATAATTTTCTTGATCTTTTTTCTAAATGTTATAAAAATTTCGAACTAAGAAGGTTGGATCTTTGGCTGGGATTGGGGCTCTTCTATATTTTTTGATGAACAAATTTGGATTTTAGCCTAGTTTGAATCCAGAGAGACCACTTTTGTAATACCTCTTTCCATTTTAACTGTGGAGGCCACACCAAGGGCTTTAGTCCCCACATTTCACTTGTTAGATTTTAGTCTAGTTGAATTCAAAGCGACCACTTACATAGGATCTCTTCTCACTTTAACCACCCACACTTCACTTGTTGGTTTTCAGCCTAGTCCAAATTCAAAGAGTTCATTTAGCGAAGATCTCTTCCTAATTTAAATGTTGAGACTATAGTTGGGGACCTTCAGTCCCCACACTTCACTTGTTCAAACCTACAAACTCAACAATACAGCGCAGACACAAAAGGTGGAAGCTCAGTTGCCCACCAAGAATTTGAACAACTACCTCACCAAAAAAAAAACTAAATGTCCGAAAACGGGCCTTCTATTAGATTAATGGAGAGTACAGAAATTTAGATTGGTAGGTACCCATTATTGTGAACTTGAAGGTGACTCCACTTGTTCTACCGTCTGAATGCTCACAGAAAAAAGAGTGGCAGGGACAGGGAGAGGGACAGGGCTCATAAGAAATCATGGATGAATCATAAGGAAATCCCTTTTCCGTTTTCTATGCGGTCTACAAGGTACACCCCCAAAGCCCAAGACCATATTTTAAAAATCCAATTCCACTTAGGACGTATCATCACATGTGGGTCTCATTAAAAGTGTTAAGAGGGAACACATCTTTTTCTGTCTGCATTAGCCAGACTGTTCTATATAATATCAGCCTTTGACTCTGTAAGCCATGCTAGTGGTCCATGCATGAAGATAGATTGGGGACCTCTTGGGTTTTAGGTTCATTGTGAGACAGAGTAGCCACATTGTAGTTGACGGTAGAGAGCTCTGAAATCCCCATCCAATGGAAAATTTCAATGTTTGTAGACACAGTTCAAAGAGCCAAGAAGCTAATTTGAAGTCACACAGTTCCACTGATGTTGGTGTCCCTGATGAGTGCCACCATGGGGATGATACTTGCTCCCTTTTTGACATTGATTTTACATTGCCTCTCTACACTGACGACCCATTGAAAGACATCAGCAGCCCCTGTACTGATGAGGATACTGAAGATGAAGAATTTGAGTTTGATATCTCTTCCTCAAACTTGCTTCAGCCAAGCACAAATCAATCTGTTTTTCCTGCAGATAACTTGATCTCCAAATGCCAGTTGCTTCCACTCCAGGATCCTCCAAGTGGGGACATAGGCAGAAAGCTTGAGGTTGATAGTGATGACGGTAGAGGACCTCTGCAGTGTGGTACTGTTAATGGGATCAAAACCCAGTTCCCCACCTTGCTGAAAAGTGCTACTAGGTTGAAGGTTACTCTGTTTGGATTGAAAAAATCAGCTAATGTTGGCATGGATTTGCAGGCTTCTTGTGCTGAAGATGCAAGTGACATGGATTTTCCTGTGCAAAAGCAAAACAAGTTTTTTTCTGTGAAATTCAAGGTCGTGGATGGTCCCCTGTTTTTCCGTTTTACAAGAGACAGTTCTACAGGCTCCAAGAGAGATGATAGCAGTAATGGTTTGCAGAGTAAATCAGAAAACTTGGATGGGGATATTGGGCACTGTAAAAGCAATGAAAAGGAGAAGAAGAAAGTAAAGGAGATAGTGCAGAAGTACGTGAAGATGATCAAACCTCTCTATGTGAAGATTTCTCAGAGGTACACTGAGAAACATAAGCATACAGATCTGGAGAAGTCTGGAGTTTCCAGTATAGCTAGAAACAGTGGMTTTTCCAGCTCRGAGAGAAGTTATCAAACCCAGCTTTCATTCTCTGGTAACTTGAGAACGGTATACAAAAATTTCTGTAAAGAGAGAAACCCATCGTCTAATGCGGATCTTGCATTGCATACCAAATATAATCAGAGCACAATGTTGGAGCTGCAGAGCGCCATTCAAGGAGCTATTGCCCACTGCAAGCAGTCCAATCACACTGATGGTATGTACGCTGTGACAGAATATGCAATTCTTGTGTTTATGTATGAGTGCCTGATCCACATTACATTTATCTAATTTTCAGCAGTTGCTACAGATCCTGAAAGAGATTATTCATATTGTTTTTCACACCAGAGCCATCTATTTTTGATAGACAGTGGACATTATAGATTCTAATAGGGACCCCTGTCATTGTTTTTCCAACAGGGCCAACTGGTTCTGATAAGCATTGTTCTTTCTTCTTTTACCCTTTTAACTGTTGGTATTGTTTCTGGTTGTATGCATTCCTTTTATTGTTTTTGAAACAGTGACATTCAGATCCCGTATTCCTAAAGTTAGTCATGACGAGTTAGCATTGGGGAATCATCAGGTGCTGACTGTAACTAGAAACTCCATGATAACCCACCTTGAGGCCAGAAAAACACAGGAGCCTAAGTGATATTCTATGTAAACAGAAGTTCTTATGAATCTATTAACATGTTTGATGGTTGTAGACATGTGATTTCCCCAGTCTATAATATTATTGTGCATAGTTTCTGGTAACAAGTAAGTGAGTTTACTTCTTCAATGTTTCAGATCAAACTACATGATCCATTATCAGGAAGAAGAGAGCAAGACAAGAGAGAAAAATAGATCTGTTCTCTTATCTTGATTTTTTCTTCCTCATGATGGATCATATTATATTTGATCTGAAATGTTGTTGAAATAAAACTCACGCATATGTTGTATTTACCTTTGCTTGATAGTCTGTTGTAGCTGTTATATGGGCATTGGGGGTTGTTGTCACATCTGTAATGAAGTAAATCCTAAATCCCAGGACTCACTCATTATTATGACATTATTGTGCATGCATTCCTGACAGGTCAATACACTGTTTTAGTGTTTTTTTCAACAGTTGCTACTTCCTCCTAACATGGCACTGGGTTTCTTATTTTCGCAAGGGGGACTTAAAATCCTATGAAAAACCTACGGATTGCATTGCATCTCGTGTTACCAGAACCTCATGTTTCATCGCTTTAATTTAAAGCTGCTCTCAAGATATAGCCTACGCCATCATCTATTCAAATTCACAGGCTTTAACAACCCTAATCATTCAATCAATTCCAGCATATCTGTAAACTGTCTTGTTCATTATGATGCCTCATATTTGTTCTTCCTAGTTCCTTCACAATTTTGAATGCATTGGTCATAGCACTAACAACTTCTTGTCTGTGATTTCAGGTGCCTCAACCTCCTCAGATTCTGAATGTTCGCCTTAGTTCTAACAGATCTCTAACAGAGGATGTCAAGGCCTATTTCTGAATGTTCACTGTTAGATGCCAAAGCAGAGTTGCAATACTTCTTGCAGGTTGCAGTTGGATATCTGCAAAAGAAAGCAGGCCATCAAAAGCAAATAAACTGATTTAAGAGGCACAAACTGGTAAATTTTGTGTTCTCAGTTATCAAATCTGCACCTACTGCCGGACTTCAGAAAGGCCACATGCCTCTTGTAGCATTTGAATGTAGACAGTACAGCCATTGACAGTCTACTACTCATCTTATTATGCAGATGAAAGTTTCTGACTTGTAAGCTATAATGACTGCTCCATACACCAGCATATACACTATGCCTGTCAGAGACTGAAAAGCCCTCATACGGAGAATATACCTCATATTCTCATGTGGGTATCTGCTTAAATGCTGTATCTATTCAGAGTGGTTTCTTTTTTTGCGCTAGTAAACTGAATAAGTTAATTCAGCTGAACCGAATATGAAGTAATTTGATTTTGAGAAGCCATGGAACCAAGCTCAAGAGACATTATCCATTTAATCTATTCTAAAAATGCTATTAACAAATTAATTTTCATATTGATTTTAACTAAAAGTAGCATAAAATTTATACTAACAGAGGTCACATATATCCAAGAGAAACAGTACTATTGCACCAGCAGATAGTGATTACCAGTCTAAATGCATAGCATGCATATAAGGTGACAAACAAATGCCTAGACCAACACAAGAGTCATAGAAAATAACTAACAAGATAAGCTTAAGAGCATATGCCTCAACTGAAAATGGGAGTAACAGCAAGATCCAGAGATCAAATTCTTGCTATCTTACCGATGTTGTCAGCCATGTTTTCCTGTCTTCCTTCAAGGGCTCAGAGCTGGGTTTTAATGCTCTTGATTTGTTGTACAATCTCTTTGTTGACCTTCAATTGATCCTGCGTAACAATAGACAATTTTGGCATCTGCAGAGAAATGTTAGAGTAATTGCATCTTAAATTCACGAGGATAAAGAATGAGTAACTGCCATGCATCTATACTTCCAATTGAAATTATTGATAATTTGCCTAAGATTTCACAATAATATTGTTTAAGACTATGAGACCCATAACAACAGATATCAAAGGCCAGCTGTGAGAGAATAGGCCTGGGGGGCAGTCTTCAGGAAAACCCAAATAGCTTTTCATTCAAGCGAAATCAAAAGTTATGTTTGACAATTTATTGTTTATGGCAGAATGAGCAAGTCGGGGAGGACTGAAAGAATCTTGAGTGGGAGCCAACTGGTATTTTAACATGAAGGAGCAATAGTGTGGTGGGTAAGAGGTTTTCTATAATTAGATTGGAGGGAAACAACATAATGCAGTGAACTTAGGGTCAATGCCAATTCTTAAGGAAATGGCGTTGACAGAAAACAGAGAGCTTGAGAGTAAGAGAAGAAGCCACAAGTCATCGAAGTTGGTAAGGTTAAGTTATTGTTTAGGATGTGGCTAAGATTTCCACTATAGCCAAGATAGGTCCCAAAGGTCCCTTATAAACATATGGATGCTCTTTTTGAAAAAGCATTTGTCTTTAACCTTGGTGATAGTATTCAAATGATGATCTTATTCGAACTAATCTATTTTATTTTATGTATTTATTTACCTTTTAAACTTGGTGATAGTATCTAAATGCTGCATCTATTTGTTTGAATTAAAAAAAAAATTCAAAAAATAAAAACAAGCCAAGCAGATATAATCATGAATATAACATCATACAAAATATAAGCAACTAAAGCAATACATTCTATAGTAGGAGGAGCGTCTTCATAATCATGCTTGGATCCCTAATGACTATTTTTTAGGTCTTGATAAACTAGAAGCGACTTCTAACCAATGTTATCTCATTAGGTTGTTGTTAACTTAACTATACATATGTTGTTGAGGAAGAGAAATAACAAGCATGAGGAAAATACATTTATTATGAGCCCCCCTAGGATGTCCTAAAATCCATGTTGCTTAAGTCTAATGCTTCTCCTGTTTGCAGTTTTGAGATGCACATATCTTTGTGATGTGACAGATTTGTATCTATAGATGCATGGCTTACAAATGGGTTACTCTTGAGTGTTATTGCTATGTTATGTTTCAGTGTGTGTATGGTGTTCTTTATGGTTCACGATGTAATTGAATCGTCGATCATTGTTTTGATTGCATTGAGATGTATGCATGTCTATTATTGCGTTTGTGTCCTTGAGTGGACATAATGTGCTCTTGGGTGATGATATTGCATGTCATGTACATGAAATGATATATGCTTAATTTTAATCATGCTTCAATTTAATGATGTTCGAGATGTAAATGTGGATTCAATGTGATTGTGGCATTAAATGTGTGATGAGATGAAATAATAATGTGATAAAGATTTATTATGTTTGAGATATTAATGATGATGTTAAAATTTCAATATTGCATTTTAAATCAGTTAGATCTAATGAAATGATATATGTTATATTCGACCATGTTCAGTGAAATTGTATGTGCTTCGACTATGTATATATATGCACAAGTATCCTTGATAAGTGTTGAATGGTTGCATATGGTATCGACTTCACTTGGCTACACAGGTTTTAGCGTACCCCAACAATGGTTATGAGGAGATATCACATCGGTCAAACGTGTTCAGCTAGGCCTAAATCATCGTACTTAGTTAAAGTGTGATTTTTTGTGTTATGACCCACAAAGAATGTATGGATATTTATGTCATTTTTTGTTTTCATAAAATTTAATGTTAAAATGACTTTTATGGGTTTTCATAGTTATTTCATGTTTTGAGGATTGAATTGCGTCTTGTATTCATTTTGATCGAATTTCATAATTGGCATTAAATTTGGATATTTGGGAATTTATGTTTTTAATTATTGATTTTGAATATTAGTTTATTTCTAAGTTATGTTGGTTTTAAATGGGAAAAGTGCTCATTTTCCACGCTTGCTTATTTTGGGGAATTTTGGAGTGCAAAAAACCCTACTTAAGGTTGAATTTTGAATTGAAGATTGAGCAAATTTTGTGGGCTTTGTTTTTGCATTGAATTAGGAATGGTGGATTGTTTATGCCTCTTAGAAGATTTGTGGATTCATTTGGTTTGTTATATGCATTTCACGTTTGAATTTTTTGCTTAGTTTTGAGATCAAGGATTCTTTTTTATTTTGAATGGTTGCAAGTAGATTGAATATTGATATGAAGCATTTTGTTAGTTGAGGTGTTTGATCTTGTTGTTGGGGGAATATTTGACATTGGAATTGTGTTCTAGTTACAGGTTTTTGACGCAAGGAGGGTAGGAGACGAGGCCATGGGCACACCCAAAAACCAACCACCTTGCAGATACAATGCAGAATTACACAACAACACAATGAGAGAAGAGAAATGCAGATATCTTTATCATTAATCAATCAAACTCAATACATACCAGGTTGTAAGGCCTTCATGGTTACGGCCATATACATCAGAGTGTATTACAATTCGATCTTCTTACAACAGAGATCTCAAATCTTTAATATTCTAACATTTTCCTTCTTGCTCTAAGACACCAAACTAAGAACATACAAAAGAATATATACCAAAGTCCAACAAAGTAGTCGGCGCTCAAATACAAAGGTGAGACCCATATTTAGGTCCACACAAATCCCCAAGATAGATCCCAATTACAAAAATTAAATAAAGAAGTCGTCCACCAACACCAATTCCAAAATAAACCAACTCGGCAAAGCAAAAGCTGAGCAACAGAGCACTCGACAAAAGAAAAGCCGAGCAACAACAAAAGCATGATCAGGCAACTCGGCAAGGATGTCGAGCAACAGAAGCCGAGTGACAGAGAACAAACTAAACTGGAAGTAAACATATTTTTGGTTGAGCAGGATTTCCAAGGACCCAAGATTCTCCTGCATCAGGCACCTGGGGTTGAAAAGAAATGATTCCCCGAATCATGTATCAGGTCCAACCTGAAATGAATCCAACTTAGATTGAGAAATCCAAGATGAGTCCTCAATCGGTCTGTTTTTCCACTTTACTAGATATTCCTTGTACTCCTTTCCTCTTGTACTTCTGCCAACTCTCTGTTTCAGGATCTTCTCAACTTCTTCTATCTGCTTCTTAGGATAATCACTTGGTATTGTCACTTCTTCATCAGGTTCATGATATTCATATAGGTCTAAAATATCGAAAATAGATGATATATCCATGTCATCAGGTAATTCAACTTCATAAGCATTTCCACTGTCAAATCTCCTCAGTATTTTATAAGGACCAAATTTCTTCATCTTCAGTTTCCCATATGTTCCAATAGGAAATCTTCCTTTCTTCAAATGAACCATCACAACATCACCAACTTCAAATGTCTTGTGTCTTCTTGATTTGTCTGCATCATCTTTGTATTTCTGATTACTTTTCTCCAGCTTCTACTTTACATCCTTATGCAATGTCATCATAAATTCTACAAATTCTTCTACTTCAGGGCTTCTTTTCTCTTCACCAACAATGTCTCTCAAATCTGATATACCTCTAGGTTGTGTGCCATGAACAATCTCAAAAGGTGTCTTTCCAGTACTTCTATTTATTGAACTGTTGTATGCAAATTCTGCTTGTGCCAATATCAAATCCCGATTGCCTGGTGTGTCTCCAACTAAACATCTCAACAGGTTACCCAAACTTCTGTTTACCACTTCTGTTTGTCCATCAGTCTGTGGATGAAATGTAGAACTAAATTTCAACTCAGTATTCAACTTCTTCCAAAGTGTTCTCCAAAAATAACTTACAAACTTAGTGCCTCTGTTAGAGATGATACTCTTTGGTAATCCATGCAATCTGACAATCTCCTTAAAGAAAAGATCTGCTATATGAACTGCACCTGATGTTTTCTTACATGGTATAAAATGTGTCATCTTAGAAAATCTATCCAAAACAACAAATATAGAATCATTACCTCTTGTTGTCCTTGGAAGTCCAAGAACAAAATCCATGCTGATATCACTCCAAGGTTTCTCAGGAACAATAATAGGTGTATACAATCCAGTATTCTGACTCACTCCCTTTGCAATTTGACAGACTCCACAACTTCTCACAAATTTTTGCACATCCTTATACAGCTGAGGCCAAAAATACCTATCCTTCAGCAAACTCAATATTTTAGCAATACCAAAGTGTCCAGCCAATCCACTACTATATTTCTCCTTTATCAGATTAGTTCTCATTGATCCTCTCGGTATACATAACTGAATTCCTTTAAACAACATATCTTCCTGAATGAAATAGTCTTCATACT
>MU227357.1:944797-955172 GCA_018584345.1 Thuja plicata
TTCTTCTACTCAATGCATCAGCAACTCTATTAGATACTCCACTCTTATGCTTAATCACAAATGTAAAACTCTGCAAATACTCTACCCATTTCATATGTCTCTGATTCAACTTATTTTGACTACCCAATTACTGTAAAGCCTTATGATCAGTATACAACACAAATTCATTTGGCATCAAGTAAGGCCTCCATTTCTTCATAGCTTGCACAATAGCATAGAATTCTTGATCATAGACATAATATTTCCTCTTTGCATCATTCAACTTTTCACTAAAGAAAGCAACAAGTTTACCTTCTTGAGTTAATACAGCTCCAATTGCACTTCCACTTGCATCACATTCAACTTGAAATACCTTATTGAAATCAGGTAAGGCTAGCATAGGTAATTCAACAACCTTCAACTTCAAAGCTTCAAAACTCTTATTAGCTCCGTGTGTCCATTTGAACTCTCTTTTGTCTCCTCTCATTGTCTCAGTCATAGCATTGCAAATAGAATTGAAATTTCTGATAAACTTCCTGTAAAAACTTGCCAGCCCATGAAATGATTTTACCTTAGTAACATTCTCAGGTGTAGGCCAACTCAGTATAGATTCAACCTTCTCTGGATCCATCTTCAAACCATCAACTGAAATCACAAAACCCAAATATACAAGTTCTTCTTTCCTGAAGGAACATTTCTTCAGATTTATCAGCAACTTTTCCTCTTTCAACTTCTGCAGCACTTGTCTTATATGCATAAAATGTTCTTCTTTGGTTTTACTGAATATCAAAATATCATCTAGGTATACAATCACACATTTGTTCAAGAATTTCTTCAAAACTTCATTCATCAATCTCATAAATGTACTTGGTGCATTAGTTAAACCAAAAGGCATAACCAACCACTCATACAAACCTTCTTTTGTCTTGAAAGCAGTCTTCCATTCATCACCTTCTCTGATTCTGATCTGATGATATCCACTCTTCAAATCAATTTTGGTAAAATACTTTGCTCCACTCAAACAATCCATTATGTCATCCATTCTTGGTATAAGAAACCTATACTTAACTGTGATCTTGTTTATTGCTCTAGAATCAGTGCACATTCTCCATTCTCCATTCTTCTTAGGTGCCAACACAACAGGTACCGCACATGGACTCAAACTTTCTCTGATTAAGCCTTTGTTCAACAACTCATGAACTTGTCGATTAAGCTCTCCATTCTTGGTAGGTGTCAACCTATGTGGTGCTTTATTTGGTAAACTAGCTCCAGGAATTAGATCCATACAGTGACTAATATCTCTGATTGGTGGAAAACCATCAGGTACATTATCTGAAATTATTTCTTTGTATTCAGTCAACAACTTCTCAACTTCTGTAGGTATGTCATCTTCTGCATTCTTACTTGGTTTGTTAGGAATCAAAGCATAACAAATATAATCTCTTTTCAGGTTTTTAACAAACTGTCTACCTTCCATCAGAAAAACTTTCACAAGTGTACATAACTCATCAACAGATTCTTCAATCAAAGGTAACAAAATTTTCTTCTTCCCATCAACCCAAATAGAATATCTATTCAACCTTCCATCATGTATAGCATATCTATCATACTGCCAAGGTCTACCCAACAAAATATGACAACAATCAATGGCATAATATCACATAACACCTTGTCATAGTACTTTCCAATTTTCAGATTCACAAAACATTGATCACTTATCATCAATGTGTGCTCATCCTTGATCCATGAGATCTCGTAGGGTTTTGGATGCTTCATCCTCTCTAACTGCAACTTTGAGACCATTTCTTCTGATGCCAGATTTTCTGAACTTCCACTGTCAACAATGACTTTCCAAACCTTATCTACAACCCTACATCTGGTTTTAAACAAACTCTTCCTGACAGGATCTTGCTTATCTTTCTCACTCCATAGTATCCTTCGGATCATGAGATTCTCAGGTTCATTTGATGACTCTTCTTGCACTAATGTGTTTCTGCTACTGTTACGACCTTTCTTGCTTGCATGTGTACATTCAAAGGATTTGTGTCCTTCTTCACCACAATTGTAACAAGTTACTTGGAACCCTCTTCTGCTATATCCACCTCTAGAATAATTACCTCTTCCTCTGTATGAATTTCCACCTTTCCTTTCAATCTTTCCTTTGTCTTGACTAATGTCTATATTTGACTTGTATGGTTCACATCTATTGTTTTCACCATGAGATCTACCTCTTCCTCTAGGGAATCTACCACCTCTACCTCTTTGTCTTTGTTCATATTTTCTGTTCAACTTTTCTTCAGCGTTTAGGGAAAATTGGTATGCCTCTTTAGTGCCTTCTATCTTGATCAAATTGATTTCATCTTGTATGGAACTTCTCAAGCCATTCAGATATCTTGCAACTCTTTCCACTTCATCTTCAACATGTCCAGATCTGATGTCCAATCTGTAAAATTCTTCAGTTTAGTCTTTGACTGACTTGTCCTCATGCTTCAAACTTTGCATTCTCCGAACTGGGTTAATATGATAATCACAAGGAAGAAACTTTCCTTTCAATTTGTTCACTGTCTTATCCCATGCCTTGATTTTGTCTTTACCTTTCTTCTTTCTATCCAACTGCAAATGTTCCCACCATAAGGATGCATGACCTTTCAGTTTTGTTCTTGCAATCTTGACCTTCTTGTCTTCTGCAGCATTCTCATATTCAAAATATTTTTCCATCTCAGCGATCCAGTCAATCAATTCATTGAAATCTAATTTTCCACTATACTCAGGGGGAATAAACTGAGGTGTGGACTTCAAGCTTGTCAAAGCTCTCAGGAATCTTTCCTCTTCTCAATCCATCACAGGTGCAGGTGCAGCTTCACCTTGAACCTCTTCAAATTCATCATCACTAACATCTTCAAGATGTCTTCCTCTGTGCTGGGCTGTCTCAATAGCTTGCAATCTTGCAGCCATTTGTGTAAGCATATCAACCAGACCTTGATCGACATTTCCTCTCCCATGAACCATCTTGAAACTCTTTGCAATTGTAGGTCAGATTGCAACCTGCCACCCTACAACAAATATCTTTAGAGTTTACAAGAAGGAGCCACGGATCTCAACTCGCTCTGATACCACCTGACACAAGGAGGGTAGGAGACGGGGCCAAGGGCACACCCAAAAACCAACCACCTTGCAAATACAATGCGAAATTACACAACAACACAGTGAGAGAAGAGAAATGTAGATATCTTTATCATTAATCAATCAAACTCAATACATGCAAGGCTGTAAGGCCTTCCTAGTTATGGCCATATACATCAGAGTGTATTACAATTCAATCTTCTTACAACAGAGATCTCAAATCTTTAATATTGTAACATTTTCCTTCTTTCTCTAAGACTTGCTACCAAACTAAGAACATACAAAAGAATATATACCAGAGTCTAAAAAAGTAGTCGGCGCTCAAATACAAAGGTGAGAGCCATATTTAGGTCCACACGGATCCCCAAGATAGATCACAATTATGAAAATTAAATAAAGAAGTCGGCCACCAACACAAATTCCAAAATAAACTAACTCGGCAAAGCAAAAGCTGAGCAACAACAAAAGCATGACCGAGCAACTCAGCAAGGATGCCGAGCAACAGAAGCTGAGTGACAAAGAACAGACTGAACTGGAAGTAAACATATTTTTGGTTGAGCAGGATTTCCAAGGACCCAAGATGCTCCTGCATCAGTTTTCAAATTGGTTATGATTATATACAACTCGTGACCATAATGGAGTTGTGGGAGTACCATGTAGCCTTTTTTATCACTTGGATCTAATGTTTGTGTTCTTTGGGTCGGTGCATCTATATCTTTCCTTGTTTATTTTCTTCCATAGGTCACATGTTGGAGGATGATAGGAATTATTTACTCATATTTTGGACATCTTTGGTGTTGTTGCAAGTGTCTTGTTGGAGCACAAGAGCATTTTGAGATTTATGTGGTTTCATGGATGGTTGTGATGGTGTGGTTTCCTCATCTATCTCTTAGTAGTTTAAATCTTATTGTTCCTAGTGACTCTTTATATGTCTTCAACAAGTGGGAAAATGTTGGGATCAAGATTTCTTAACCTTTGAGAATCCTAGAATCATTTTATTGGATTATATTGATACTTATTTTATTATATCGTAAGTGCTAACTTTATACATTGTCATTTCACTTCATGGGACTTGTATGGGATGAGAATCCTACATGTTAATTACAAAGAGAATGAGAATGTGTCACATGTTAATTGGGTGTTCATTTTGAGAGAGGGGTTTGTAAAACAAATGTCCACTTTGGTGACATGTGTCTTGGCAATGTTGAGTTAACTATGAGAAGATCCTATTGTTTAGGAATTTGGGGACAACTTTGAAGAGTCAAGTTTGGAAGTTGCTAATCAAGCCAGACTTATGTATAAATGAATTTTTTTATTTCATCTTAAGTCTACATACATAGAAAGTATACGCCTCTAGAGGTGCGATTACTTATTTTAACAGGTGTAGTTTATTATGCAAGTTTGGTAATAATTAGAAATTGCATATTTTACATGATTTTATCAAATGGAAAGTTGTCTTTTTAATTTATAATGTATTTGGTACCTTCCATCTAGAATCTTCATGCTTAGGCATGAGTTTTGGAAACATTTCGATTAACAATTTGTAAGATCTCTAAATACAAATGTTCAATAGAGAAGTTTAAGAGAGGATAGCGATTCAGATAGGGGTTATGTTTGGATTTATTCAAGAAATAAAGAAAGATGTGAATCTCCATGTAAATACTTAAAGCCTAAAAATTTATTGTAACTTGTTGTTGAATAATGAATTGGCTTGATTGTTTAGAATGCAATGCTTGAAAGGGTTTTCCCAACGTATAGTTGTGTTTTGTCTTTTCTCTCATTCTTTGTGTTTCATGATTTTGAAGTATTCAATCTCTATGCATTGATTTTGTTGAAAATTTCTTAGGTCTATAAAAATCTATAAATTTTAATCTCTTTCCTTTAAGGACTAACCAATGGAAATAAACAATGTATTTTTTCTTCTTCTTTTATGGCATAGTAGTGAAAGCTTGTATTCGCTTATTGAAATATTGTTTAAAGAAACATAGGATAATGAACATGCATACTAAATCTTAGAGGTCTTGATGGGATGCTATCATTTCCCTTTAGGTCTATAATCAGACTCATGCATAAATTTAAACCCCAAAAATTCACATGTGTTCCAAAATCTAGTGATTTAAATATTAAATAAATAAATGATAAAATCCAGGTATCAAAAGTGCAAGAATAATTTTTTTTATCTAGATCCCTAAATCCTAATAGCCAATCCAAATATTCCACTAATCCCCAATCTAAGAAACCAAAAATTTAACAAGATTAAATTTAACATTTATTTGGACATGTGCATCCCAAAATGTGCAATCTAAAAGCTCAAGCATCTTCAAATATCCTAAATCCTACAAACCCCCAACTAGGTATCCAAAGTCATAAGTTCACAGTCTCGTGATCAAACACCCCAATCTTCAAAATCCACTATCCAATTTAAAACAACTATCACCTATGAGCTCAATATGGTGCGTGAAACTATTTGTCTTGAGTCTCCTTGATCCCATAACATTTACACATGCTTTTGTGATCCCACATTTCCATCGCATCCTTCCATACAACCAAACCCTTCATCTAATTAGTGCAACCTTCATAAGAAAATGCCTTTAATCCAATTTTTGGATAATATTCATACATCTTTCATCTAATATGTCTTTCACTTTTTCTCCTTTGTGCCACCCTAGGAGATGTCAACCTAGTAATCAATGAAGCTCATAACATCTTCCAAGAGCAACGATAAGAACATGGTCCACATGCATCAACTATTCAAAATAGGATGACATTAGCTTACCATGAAGTAGATACTTGAATCCAAAATCTAAAATTTTTAACCCTTCAAAAATCTAAAAGAAAAATAAAATAATATAGAGAAATTATTATTCTATGATGAAAATGATTCCTATGGTGTTTTGGACAAGTACCATGATAAAAACCTACTTTTAGGCCTTTTGTGTAAATCAACTTTTTGTATGAACCTTGCACTTGATGGGAAAGCTTCTTCCACCAACTCATCCTATCCACCCTTTACATCCATTAATTGATCATTTATATCCACTATTATCATATCCACATATCTATCCCATTATATCCTTCCATCCATTCCTTCCCACTTTTGAACTTAATGAGGATAGGAGCATAATGTTAAAACACATTTTGGATACTTATTGATATTATTGGAGTACAGATTATTGATCTCCAAGTTATGTTGTCTATTAGTGTCACACACTTAGTCATAATCAAGGCAGGTTGGTCGGTCATCACTGCGACTGAGCCATCCCATGAAGGTTGAGCAATGTAAATGACTTGTGTAAATATTATGTATTGACTGAGCAGTAGGTACTGCCGAGAAAGTCAGTGGTTGTTGAGTACTCAGTAGTTGTCGAGCAAAATAATTGCCAAGTTGCATAGACAGTCAATGCCGACTGACAGTTTTGACCGAGCATCAAAGTTTACATATGCTGAGTGAGATAGTTTTGCTATATATGTTTGGAATGGCACAAACACCTAGGTAAACTATTTTGGCCGACTTCTAGGTATTATTTAAATATCGTTGAAGACAATGCATTAATTATGCATTATTTTTGAGATCATTAATCCCTATGCAAGCAATGCAGCCAATCATAATTAGGGATGCTTAAGCGGAAAAGGAGATGAATCTAGATCATTGATCTTGATCTGGATGCTTCATCAACTGTCTATATATTGAATGCTTCAAACCCTAATCTATGTGTGTGATGTGGATGTAAAGTGAAGAGATCAGGTGTGTGTGCATGTGAAGCATAGTTTTGCATATCTGAAGCATAGACCAGGCAGAGTGACTGAGCAAAGCATTGAAGGACAGAAAAGAGATATATCAGATTTTGAGATCAGTTAAGAGTTGGAAAGAGGAGATCTGTTATCAACATTTGAAGTGCAGACCAAAGGATGAGGTACTGATATATTCTAGCAAGTGAATTAGGGTAAATATCTTAACAAAGTGAGCCTAACAAGCCTTTGTAAATCTCTTAACATAGTGTTTACTTTGTTGTAAGTTTGAATCCTTTAATCAAGGTAGATTGTATGAGTCTATAAGCTCTTAATAGGGTAGACCCCTCATAGGGTAGATCATCAGAAGTGATCAAACTTTATAGCCCTAATAGGAACACTTTGTTACAGAAGTAGTGAAGATTTGTAGGTTTCATCCCCACCCAAGTTTCACCTTTCAAGGGTTCCTCGGTTACCAAGCCTTTATGTTATGTGTTCATTATGGATGTTATTAGATGTTAGATCTATTACAGCTTTGCAATTAATTTCTATGTTTACATGTTGAATCAATTATTTTTAGAAATATAAAAGTTTTATAGATCCTGATTCACCCCCCCACTCTCAGGATATTGCTTTCCCATTTTAGACTTCCAACAATTGGTATCAGAGATTTGTTCTCTTAAAAGAAGTCTAACCACTTGAGAGTTGAGATCTTGGAGATGGAGGTTTATAAGTTGGCAAAGGTCATTGAGAATCATAATATAGATGTCTAGCTGGCATTGTGTAGCAGCTTGAGACTGCAAGAGAAGAATTGAGGACATCCTTAAAGGCTAGGAAAGAATTGGCAACTCAGCTGGATGACACTCAATATAAAGAAGAAGACACTGAAGGTCTATTTGATAATAGAAATTCCAAAGAAAATAATGCATCAATTGTAGATCTAATGGATAAGAAGAACACACTGAAAGAACGAGTCAAAAGTCTAAAGATAGAACAGGAAACTCAATCAATAACACTATGTGAGGTGATTGATCTGAAGAAGAAAGCTAAGGAAGACAAGACAATGACAGAAGAAGATAAGAGACAGATGGCTACTAGAATTTATGAAAGGACAAGTGATGTGCAGAATCTCACAAACAATCAGTTGGACATGGTCAACCAACTGTTATTTGCAAATCAAGAGGTAAACAAAAAATAAATTGATATTACATATATGAGATTAGATAACAATCAATTGAAAAATGAGTTGAGAACTGAAAGAGAACTCATTGAGAGGATAAAAAAACCTAATGAAGCCTTGAGATACTTTGAGGAATTGTTGAGACCACCAAGAAGGACCAATGATACCTCTAGACTAGGCCATACTGAGTACCTATCATCCACTGAAGAAGGAGAATCATCAAAGAGTGGAGAAAAGAGGAATGCAAAGTCGAAGAACAAAAAACCTACATGTCATCATTGTAGGAAACCAGGTCACACAATAAACATTTGCCAAAGCAAGAATGGTAAGTCCAATCCTAAACCTAAATTCAATGGACATTTCTTTAACTGTAAGAAGAATGGACATCGGGCACATGAATGCAGATCAAAGACTAGCAATACACCTACTTCACCTAGATTTCAAGGACATTGTTACAATTGCCAGAATTTTGGTCATAGAATCCAATATTGCAAATCCAATGCAAAATCTAAGTGGACATCCAAGAAACAAGGCAATGCACCAAGGAAAGGTAACACATTCAGTTGGAACTACAATACAAGCCATAGTTGTCATTATTGTGGTGAATATGGTCATATTGCAAAAAATTGTATAAGGACGCAGTTTAGAGGTAAATCCAAGAGTTGGATGAATGAAATTTTGGTTTGTTATAGTTGTCACAAGATCGGTCATACTAGGAGAGACAGCAGGAAAAGAGCCCCGACACCTACTGTTGAGCAGATAAAGAACCAGAGGAATTTGACACGGAGAAAGAAAGAAGAAGCAAGCAATAGTGGAACCAGTGAAGCCGAGATCACCCAATCCAATGGATCAAGTGATCACACTACTTCCAAGTAATAAAAGAAATTATGTAGGGAACTATTTTCTCTAATGATATATTTTACACCAGTTCCTAACATAAGATGTATTAAAGTCCATATTTGCATAAGTCAAGATGCATTAGCACAAATTTGAGGCAAGAACCAAGCAAAGAATTAATATGCACAATTGGTGCCTAGCATCAGTATTAGTATGTGTTGAGCCCCCATATTGACAGAGCTAATATATTGACCGAGTGTCGATAGTAACCGAGTCACTATTATGGCTGAGTGATGGAATGAGCTAACCGAGCTATTTATTCAAGGATTGAGATAGTTGTTTTACACCTGCCACTTTACAGAACATTTATTGAAGACCTAATTTGATCATTTGAGGGTATATAATGGATTTTTCCGTTCATTTTCATTTCACAAAGTGATTAGAGTTTGCAGAGTGATTTAAGAGTGATTCAAGAGAAATTTGAAGAGATATTTGAGAGAAGTTTGTGAATATTCCACTATATATTTTTGGCAAGTACTATGAAAGGTTGAAGACCCATTGTTTTTGAGTTACCCAGAGTCCATTTTATGAACCCTAATCTGACAAATGGCTGCAATTTCATCTGCTAGAGTGAAGAACAAAGAAAAGGAAATGAAGAATTTTCAGTTAGTCAGGAGTGATGCATGTGCACCACCTAATTTCTGATTTGTACCTAAGACTGCAGTGAAAGGAGATCTTTATGTAGCCCTGTCATCGATCCTGCCAAAAGTTCTAAGGATTCATGATGTAAGGGCATGCTACATGTGTAAGATCAGTGAAGTTGGAGACCTTGAGTTGAGGGAAGATTACAAAAAACTATGCAAAAATGGGGCATTAAAGGATAAACATCAAGACATTACCGATAAAGGGTTAGTCCTTGCCCTAGATTTCCCTCGCGACTTCAAAATTGAATGGACCAGGATAATTCTAAGCAGAATACACGATATGAGTTTGCGGCTAGAGAATGGATCAGTGAAGATTACCAAGGATATCATCCACCAAGTCATAGGATACCCTATTGTGCAACGGAAAAGAACAATGTGTTGTCAAAGTAAGGAAGATATTGAGAAGAACACTTTGGCCGAGTGGAACAAGAGAGGAATGACAATTTAAACGATTACAGATCCTAAGATCTTTGCAGTTAGAGTGATTGCACATAAGTTTTATCAATCAAATAGATTGGATAGTATTCCCTGCGTTGTAGTTGATCAGGCATAGAAGATAGTTGTACGCCTCTCTCTCCGGTTTCCCACAGCTTTCCAAGGGCTGGGGTTAGTAGCCAAGGTTCACAAGTGCATGCAAATCTATTACGCGATAACTACTAAACGAATGATGGAAACGTAAGCAATAAAATGTACAAACAACGAAAAGGAAGACAAACGAATGCAAACCCTTCGAAGCTTGAAGCTTCTATTGTCTCTCTCTACTCCTTCCGAAACGCTATTCTTGATGCTCAGTATTGGCTGGGCAGCGTCTATGACTTGAGAA
>MU227357.1:985803-1011772 GCA_018584345.1 Thuja plicata
GGAGAAAATGATGGAGGAAATCAAAGCCTCACACTCTCACATTTTTGAAAAGATGTAAGTACCTTTGCCCTCATTATAAAAAAAGGAGGAATGTATACATATGTACAATATACTTTAGTAAGAAAAAAGGAGGAATGTATACATATGTACAAAATACTATATGAGGATATGTATAATGTATGTACATCAAAGATAGATATGTACATAAACTTACACTTATCGACATATGCATAGGGGGAGTCATTTCATGACTAAGGAAGAAGTATACATAGGTGTACATACTAATGCATAGAGTATGTTGCACATATTAGTTTTTGATACTAATGTCAAATGGGGAGATTGATGACATTAAGTTTTTCCATTAGTATACTTAAAGGGAAAAACATGATAAAGGTCATCGGTATAAGCATAATCGGCGGACAACAAGCATACCTGACAGGATAAATTGTCTAACATGAAAATACTAAGTATAAGAAATTACTGTTAGAAATAGAAAATGTCCTATTCTCCCAAGAACACCTACATGCAAGACTGTCACAAACTAAAAGCAAAGACAGAAGAGAGAAGAATAGCTATGGCGGCCAAAAAGCCAGAGGAGACATTGTATGCAACAGAAAACAATATATTAACAATATGTTTCTAGATTACAATGTGATGTAAAAGAACTCCATAATGAAAAACTAAGAGGCGAATCCTTATAAAAGGAATCACGAAACCCTAAAAGGGAAACCCTAAGGTTAGCTAAAGCAAACTAGAGTGAATAGGTGAGTTAGTAATTAGATCATAATGATTTAATTAATAACCTAATAGACTATTACTCTAACACCCCCCCTTAAGATAAGCTTAGGGAGAAGCAAAACCTAGGAAACTACTGCAGAAAACAGGAAATATGGGTCCCGGCAACAAGGCCTGATCAGGTACCCAAGTACAAGAAAAAAACTAGATGAAGGAAACTGAGCCTTCAATCTAGGGAAAGGATGTCCCAGAGAAAGGAACAAGAAAGAGAAAGAAGCATCTTCGAAGCATGTAGCTGTAAACTTTGTCAGAAGAGACTGCTGGAACCCCCACTGAAGTGCATGACCAGGTAGAGAAGACAATGTCTGAAGAGCTGATCAATCAAACCAGGAAGAAATAGAACTAACAGGTGACCCCTCCCATAATGCTGAACTAGGAGAGGTGACAGGAACATTGAAATGCAATGCTAGAAACATCTGCAGAAGAAAGAACCAGGAACACCAACAGTGCAACAGAAGTACAAACACAGGAAAAAGGGTAGTGTCACCGACACACATCATAGGCTAATGTCATGGAAGGTACCCTCACTTGACAAAGGTGGATGAGCCTAAAATGGCATAATCATCATAACCCCCCATGGCACTTTATAACAGAGTGCAAGTACAAAAACCATACAAGGTGTACAGGATCCCAGAAATGCAGAAGTAGGAATTTTATCTCAGTGCGTTTATAGAAAAAAGATGCAACAATGGAGAAGCATACAAGCTCAGAAGTCAGAAAGAAGAGTGAGCCAAAAGTACAGTAGAAGAGATCCCAGGACCTGTAGATACCAAGGAATCTGCCAGAGTGCAAAAATTGCCAAACTCAGAGGAGTGATAACCTAGAGTAGAATATAGAAAAAATACCTTTACAGCTGAATATTTCACTGAACCATCTTTTCGACGATATCTGTTTTGCCAAAAACGGAGTCCGGATGAGCCAGATATGGCTCCCGGAAGGCAAAAACAAACATCAGACTTTGACAGCAAAAAACACTATCAAAAAAGCAGAACCCAAAACCCCAACTACCATCATTGGAAATTTCTTAGAAATATCTTTTCGATGGTATATGAAAGTCAGAAAAAGACCCCCGGATGCTCAAGATAGAGCGAAAATAGTCCAGGAGGGTCAGAAAGGCCTCAAAATCAGGCTTTAAGCTCCTGGGGCTAAAACAATTTGGGCCCCCGAACGCATGGCTCACGCAGGGGGCTGGGGTAGAGCCCCCAATCATTCATATGACTGCCTACTTGCAGAAAAGCCCACGGGGGCTAGCAAAATGCCACCAGCAGAGCTAAGGCCAGGCGGAGGCCGGGCGGGGTGGAGGTTGGGCGGCGTGGTGGCTGCAAGGGTGGCGCGGCGGCCGTAGGTGGAGTGCAGGTGGCGCATTGGCGGCGCGCCCAAAAACACCAAAAAAAACAAGTTTTTTAAAAAAAATTCTAATTTTTGCATCGAAAACTGTGTTAGTACGGCCCCGAAAGGCCAAAAAAATTCTCCTAGATGCTCCGGTGTCCAAAATGGATGTGCCTTATATAGATTTTGGGGTTTTTGGGCCTTCTGGACACAACCATGATGTTGGTTTTGGTCCAAAGTGCACCAAAAAACAAAGACCCCCAGAACCAAAGAAAAATGCTAGAAAAGACTAGTGATTCTACAAACCCTCGCTTGCTTCAATCAAAGAACAAACAGCCAGCTGTAGGATGGCTTTGATACCATGTTAGAAATAGGAAATGTCCTATTCTCCCAAGAACACCTGCATGCAAGACTATCACAAACTAGAAGCAAAGACAGAAGAGAGAAGAATAGCTATGGCGGCCAAAAAGCCAGTGGAGACATCGTATGCAACAGAAAACAATATATTAACAATATGTTTCTAGATTACAATGTGATGTAAAAGAAATCCATAATGAAAAACTAAGAGGTGAATCCTTATAAAAGGAATCACGAAACCCTAAAAGGGAAACCCTAAGGTTAGCTAAAGCAAACTAGAGTGAATAGGTGAGTTAGTAATTAGATCATAATAATTTAATTAATAACCCGATAGACTATTACTCTAACAATTACCGACGACAAGCATAACCAACGATACAGTTTTGAGAACATCACCGACAGAGAATAAAAGGAATATTCAAGGAACAGTTCAAGTAAGGAACACTGACGGAGAAGAAAATCGACAGACTGACAAAGTAGCCCGACCATCAGAACCGATAGTCAGTTAGAGAACATGAAAAAAGTGGATCTGATTTTACACGTTAGATAAAGCAATGTAATTATATTTTTATAGTTTTATTTGTTTTAAATATTAACTTGAGGGTCAAGCAAGCATATTGTAAATGTTTTAAAGCATCCTAACGGATCTAAAACATATCTAACTAAAGATTAAGGTCAATTTGTAAACCTTGGATCTAGAGTTAATTTGAAAAGCGTGAATCAAGAATAGAGCTAGAAACTAGTATCAATAGATGTTCCATCATTTGTAATAAGAGAGACTTGTAATCATTTGAATATGATAGTAGCTATAGAGAGCATCTAAGAAAAAGAAGAGAATTCATGCAAAGTTCAGAAATAGATCACAACAGTTATCAAGAACACAGGAAGGCTATCGACGAGTAGAGACAAGGTATTACTAAATCACTCAAGGTGATTACATACATACATTATAAGCTATACAGGATCTATTATCATCAATTAGAGATTGCATTCACTATTAGATCAACATTTATATTGTAGTTGCATTCTAACAAGTGCATCACAACAAAAATCCTTTTGTAGAAGGTGGACTTAACAGTTCTTTGATAAATCTCTTCACAGAGTGCACACCTAACGATGTTGCTAAAGCTTCAAATGAAGTAGATCCTAATAGGTCTCCACTCTAATACTCTTAACAGTGTAGATCATCAGAAGTGATCAATTGTAAGCCTTTACTGGCTCCCTTCTTATCTATAGATAGTGAATTTTTGTGGGTAGACATCCCCACCATACTTTTTACTTCCCAACCAAAGTTTTTTGCAATACCATATCATGTGTTATGTGTTATTTGTTTGCATGAATGTTTCTTGAATGTTTAAACATGTAAAGAACTTATATTATGATTACACATACATAATCAAAGATGAACAGATAGATAGGTATATACAAATCTGATGACCCAAAGGTTAATGGGCTAATCACATAAAAAAATTTAGAGGTACTGATTCACCCCTACCCTCTTAGTACATCATTCCAATAATTCCAACAGAAAACATCAAAGACAAACATAAACACATTGAGGTGAAAGGGTTGACAAATGCCCTAATGTTCCTGAAGGAGTTTAAAACCCAGTGGATCAGGATAGTACTAAGCAGGGTACATGACCAAAAGATGTGGCTAGATGAGCCAAAATAGATCACTAGGGATGTAATACACGCAGTGACCAGTTATCCAATAACCGAAAAGGCCAAGGCACTCAAACATCCTCCTTGCCCTGACATAGAGAAGATGATAGGTGCAGTATGGGATGGAAGAGGATTAACGGTAAACTCCATCACTGATCTAGAATGGAAATTCAGTGAATGTGTGTTGGGATACAAGGTATTCCAAGCCATCAGATTAAACAACATTGCATGTGGAGCAGTTGACATTGCACACAAGATTGTGAAGAAGGGTCTATAACTAGAGTTATCCGAGCTTCTACTAAAGCAACTAGAGGAGAACATGAGGACCATTAGATCAGTGAAATATAATTCATGTAAGTTCAGTTCACTCCTCATGTGTATATTCTTCCAATTTCAAGACTTCTTCCCATCTATCGGTAATGTCAATTAGGACACTACCCAACCAATGACAATTCAAATTAGTGAATTTATTAAGTCACTAGGGAACAAATTTACATCAGTCATGGATAAATATTTCACTAAATTCAAGGATAGAATGCAGAAAAGGATTAGGATACTAGAATAATTGGTGGATTGATATAAAGATGATATTTGTTTCATGGTGGACACTGATATAACTTTGATCAAACCCAGTTGTACCGAGGACAACATGGTTAGCACTACTTGAATATGAGATAAACATAGATTAGGCAACAAATTCTATTGAAGGATTATTGAATGAACCACTGGACAAATCATTACCAAGATTTGGCACCTATGAAGAAGCTAAGGCCATAATTAAAACAGACTTAGTTGTTAAAAAGATAGATAGAAAGAAGACCAAAATGGTAAAGACACTTGAGAAAAAGTTGTCGGTTAATGAAGAAGAAACAGAACAACAAGAAGTCACCAAGGGACGGTCATCCATTAGTGAAGGTGAACAAGTGAGTGATTCTGAATCAATAGAGTATGATGCACCACTCCCAAAGAAACCAAGGACAACTTCTACACCAAGTAAAAGGATTCAAACTACAAAAGAAGACTCACCGCACATTAAGAAAGGAAAAGTGACAACTTATAAAAGGAATCTTCAAACCAAGAAAACATCATAACCAAAGAGGAGAAGGAGATTAATCCAAAGCAAGGAAGATAAGGAAGACACTAAAAAAGATGAACAACCTAAAAAGAACAAAGTTACTACCATAATTGATGAGATTGTTGCATCAATCATCAAGTTAGGTAGAATATCATATCCTAAGATTAGACAATGGCTAACTCTGAAACCTAAGGATTAGAATAAGATAGAAGAAGCCATCATCAAGACAATGTGTGTATTCAAATATATACCTATAAATTTTGATAAGATGATGCCATAAGAACTTCAAGATAGGTTATCAGCAAGGTGGACATTTGCACTGAATTCTAAAAGACAAATAAGGGAAAGATCCCTAGTTTCAATTATGCCACCCAAGTCAAAAATGGAAGAAATTGATGAAATGATGAAGATGCATTCAAAGAAGTTCTCAGAAAAATTGAGAGCCTACAAAGTACTACAGGGAAGCTTAATAGAGCTTGAAAAAGAAAGTGATGATACTTGGAGAAAAATACTCAATCTACCTAAGGAGGATACAAGCCCCGAGAGAGTATTAGAATTTACTGAGACCCCTCACAATGAAGATAAAGAGGCCACACCGAGCCCTGAACACATCTTCATAAATGAAACTAAGGACATCAATCCAATTGAATTGACAACACATGCAAGCAAGGCCATGGATGATGTACCTCATATTTTGCAGTCATTAAAGGACACAACAGATGTCACAATCCAAGATATGAAAATAATAGATATCACTGAAGATCATGTCGATGAGGTAAAGGAAGACGAAGATGTCACTGGTGCCATCGATAAAATCAAGGAACAAGACACAACAATGGATTCTGCATAGGTTAATATACCGAGAAAAATTCCATTATTGATACAGGCTACCAATATCATCTCACAAAAAGAGAAGTCACTCGACCATGATGCAAGCATACCTGAGGATAAGGGTGAAGAGGAGTAGAAAAGCGTAAATGATGAATAAAAATTACCAGATGGAGAGAAGAAAGATGCAAGTGAAGAAAAAGGTGATGTCACTCCAAAGGATACCAAAGGAGAAGCTGAAGATAAAGCTAAGGTTGATGTGGAGATGTCCACTACCAACCAATGGGTAAATACTGAGCAAAAGGTAAAAGGCACAACACCCCCAAAGCCTTCACCAAGTATATCAAACCAAGAAAAGGATCTTGCTATGGTACTACATACATCTGCCTCCACCACAATAGAAAAGAAAAAGAAGAAGAAAAATAAAAATCCAATCACCTTGGATGAGATAATAGAAATACATGATTGTGATCCTAGGACATTGGATCCAAAGTCACTAACAAAGTATGCAGAATTGTGTAAAAGGAAAGCTATACAAGAAAAACTCAAAAAGGAGACCAAGGACACATAGGTACTTGAAACTACAAAGGATATACTATTGCATATTGTACCTAATACCGACATTGATCAAAATGCACCTATTCTTGATCAATTAACAACTCTTATCAAAGTCATCACAACACAGAATATAGATGCAGAGAAAGCAAAAGTAGAACGTGCAGAGTAGAAATACCAATACAAATTAATAGAGAAAATCAACTAAGAAGTGGCAGAGAACAAGGTAAAACTATTTGAGTTGTTAAATACATTGGAACCCATTATTTCAGAAGTTATAACCTTAGTTCAAAATTTATGCACTAGAGAGAAATTTACTAAGGAGAGTAGTGAAAATATTGCAAAGATAGATGCATATCTTAATGCTAGTGCACAAGGTCTTAGAACCAATGGCAATGCATTCAAGGTGAATTATGAAAAGATTATGGAAGAAAAAAGGTTGAGACTTGAGATTCTAGAGGCAGAAGCCAAATTCAGAGATGAGGTAATCGATCTCCAAGATCTACTACTACTGAATCTTCCATTACTGCAACAACATATGAGTTCGGCAAGATCATTGATTGTCACCCCAGAAATGTCTGTAACAGAAAGCATATATGATATGCATGCAATAAAAACCTTGGAAATCATGACCCTTGAACACCTCAAAGAACAATAGGAGAAGCAAATGGAGGACATTCAAAAATCACATTCCCACATTTTTGACAAATTGTAAGTAGTACAGCTTTATCATTACTATTAAAAAAATGGGGAATTGATATGATAAAAGGGAAATGATTTGGTGTGACAAGGTGAAAGATGGAGATGATAAAAGAATAAGTATATGTATAAAGGCAAGTGCATATACATGTACATATACTATACCAATGCATGCACATAGGGGGAGTCATATTGACAAAGTGAACACATGGTGTATATACTAAACATTTTAGTTTTACACATATCAGTTTTTTGATACTAATGTCAAAGGGGGAGATTGATGACCATAGTTTGTCATTAGTATACAAAGGAAACATTTTTTGAACCGTTGATAACATGATCACCAAAAGATAGGTTAACAGTGCAACCTAACACAACAGTTCATAGAGGTCACTGAAAATGCTAAGTGCACTATCACCGATAGAATGATCACAGTGTAAACCGTTAGACAAGTTCACAAAGGAACCCGACAGACAATTTCACAGTGAACACCAAACAACAATCTACAAAGCAACCCGAGAAGCAGAATGACTATAGGGACATCACCGAGGAAAGACTACAGAGCAACCTGAGCACCAGTCTACCAAGAGACAACTTTAATTCCAAGAAATGTGGATCTGATTTACACATCAGATTAAACACTTAAGTTTTATATTTAGCTTTAAGCTCATCTTTAAAACCATTTCTTGAGGGACAAGTAAAGAAAATGTAATTGTTTTAATCAGTCTAACTAATTGAAAACATGCAAACTAGGAGATCAAGGTCAAGTTATAAACCTTTGATCATAGAGTTATCATTGTTAAGTGTGAAACCTATTTAAGTCAAATTCATTGTATAAATAGATGTGTAATCAATCAGAACAAGATGATGTGATGATGATTGTAGCCAAAGAGCACATCTAAGGATCAAAGATGGAGTTTTATGCAGAAGGACAACAAAAGATGAAATCAGTTATAAAGAACAAGATTCAAGTCTACCGAGTAGTACAAAGGTATTAATCAATCACTATAGGTGATACATCATATTATAAACTTTAAAGGATCTATACTCAACAATTTTGGATTGCATTTTATCAAGTCAGCAAGTATTAGTTACTGCATTCTAACAAGTATAGAAAATAGAAGAAATCCTTTAAGAAGCTAGATTTAGCAATCCTTTTGTAAATCTCTTAAACGAGTGCACACTCAATAGTGTTGCTAAATATCTTAACAAAGCAGACCTTAACCAGTATAAACATGCTACTCCTAACAGGGTAATATCATCAGAAGTTATCAAACTTGCAGCCTTAACTGGCACCTTCCATTCTGCAGATAGTGAAGCTTTGTGGGTTTAATCCCCACCATAGTTTTTACCTTAAAATGGATGTTTTATGCATTACCAATTCTTGTGTCATGTGTCATTACATTTCATAAATGTTTACATGAAATTAACTTTATGAATTGATATTATATGCTATAGATAGAAAAGCACCAATGGTCGGTAATACAAAGAATTGATTACTAAAGGATTAAAAGCTAAGTGATAAAAAGTTTTAAGAGTACTAATTCTCCCTCCCCTCTTAGTACACACCATTCCATTATTCGACCACCCTTCCCCTTTTTTCTTTTTATTCCCTCCCGTTGAGGAGTCAAAATCCCCTTCCATTCTAGAATTAGATGTCTCCTCCTCAGAAGAAAACCCATCCGAGTCATCTTCTTTAGAATCCTTTCCTTGGGAGAGCAGATGTTCTATGGAATTGTCTTTAAGATGGTCATAAATAAGAACCTTCATCCCTTCATGAATAGAAGGATCCCTCTACGGGATCTCCCTAGCCTCTCTTATGGTAGAATTAATAAAGCACAACAAATAATAGGGAAAACTAACTTTTTCACTATGATGAAAGTGGTTAACAAAAAAAAATTGGTAACCATATGCCCTAGTATACCTGCCATCAAGGGTAATGTAATGCATGATAGAAAAAAGAACATCTCTCCATACCTACTTAATATTATTTGGGGCAGAATAAGTGTTGCTCAGCTTCACCAACCACTTCTTCTCCTTTTCACCCTTTGGGAATCTCCTCACAGTTTCCTCAGTGATCTTTCTATCTGTGTAGAATTTTTTCCCTTCATTTGATAGCCCCATAACCTTAGATATAAGGGCTTCATCAATTTCAATATCCTGACTCCCAAGAATCAGTTTCCCATCCTTTAAGTGTTTTACAAAGAGCCTGGTAATAGAAGAATTACGACCATGGAGTCATTCCATATAATCAGTAATATACCCCCTCTTCATAATTTCCCAAAATTTCTTCTTCTCCATCCATTCATCGCATGACATGGGCTCAATTCTCTTCATATTTACCCCCATTTCACTATTTTCAGCTCTATTATTTCTCACCCAAATAATCTAAAAATTTATTATACCAAGTTTCATTGAAATGAGAATCGACACACATAAAATGACAACTTTCACCCACAAAACATGAAATATCATTATCTTACACCTCTTTGTACTTTGAAAAGGGTTGTCATAATAAACAATCATGATCCCTGTTAGATACATTACAATCTAGAATTAATTACATGCAACCCTCCTCATGTACAATCACAATTTAATAATTCATTCACATCATAAGGTAAACTTCCCTCGCCACACCATCTAGTGATGTCATCCTTTTTAACTGCCTTGTTGGTTGCCTAGACAACAACTGCATTTATCTCGTGATAACCATGAGTGATAAGACGATTATCAAAGGTAGAAATAATATCCTTAGTTTCCTTGATAATATTTTTGATAGTCCAAGAAGGGGTACTTAGGTTCTTAAGACATATAATAACATTATTAGAGTCGCCTTCTATCCAAAATTTAGTGCAATTCCAGTTTTTACCTAGAAGAGTAGCTTGGTAAGCAGTTATAGCCTCTGCAACATGGTCTAAACTCCTATAGGAATGGAAATCAACTCTAAGAAAAAACCTTTTTCATCTCTTATTATGCCACCATAACCCGCAGGGCTCGAGTTCTCTTTTGAGACCCCATCAAAGTTGATCTTCACCCTCCCCTCAGGTGAATAGTCCCATGTAGCTTCTTCTCTATTATTAGCAATAGTCATATCTTTTCACCTACCCTAAACATTCCACAAGTTAAAAATAATCTCATCCCTTTTACAAGATGGGGGAGATAAATCACCTATTAGGGAAATATTCTCCAGAATGGTTCTAAATATTTAATGGAAAACAATCTCCGGAGGAGTGGTTTTATCCCTAAAAATATGGTTGTTTCTCTCCTTCCACACTCACCATAAGAGATGTGGGAAGGAGAGATCCCATAAAGTCTCAATGGAAGAATTATGAGAGGGGCATCTCCAAGAATTGAACATAGATTGAATATCTTGCAGGAAGACCCAACTCACATTGAAAATCTAAGGACATTATCCCAAATAGAGACAAGATATGGGAAATTAAGGGATATATGATCCACAATTTCCTCAACTTGCTAACACAGATAACATCTATTAGTAATATTAAATTCCTTGATCTTCAAGTTATCAGTAGTTAAGATATTATTTTGAAGAAGGATCCAAAAAAACATATTGATCTTAGGGATAATACCCTTAATCCAAGCCCTTGACCAGTGCAAAGGAGGATCATGAGAATAGGACAACATGTTGACAACAGAATAAACTGAATTGAAAATATCAAAAGTGGATTTCTACATAAGATTATTTGAGAAATCCATATCAATAATGATAGACTGAAGATGAATGTGGATCATAGATAAGGAGGGATTAATTTGAGTTAATTCTACCCAATGATTAGGCCTCCAATAATCCCCCAAAAAGACACCAAACTTCCCTTTACACTCCTGAACAAAAGGCACATACTCAGGGATATCAGAGAGGGGAATTCCATGATCCATTTACCCTCCTATAATTTAACCATATTCTCATCTCATATCTTCCATGTCACCGCATCCGAGATGTTTTTTTATTATTGGCAACTTGATTCCAGATATGAGATCCAGACGGAGCCCCATGAGCTTTAATAAAAATTTCCAAAGTAGGGAGGTAGTTTATATATTTATTGTTCCATATTGAGTTCCATTCTCCACTTCCATTATAGGCTCTCCAAATTTATTTATCCAACATAGCATTATTTATAGTTTAGATTCTCCTCAGACCTAGACAACCAAAATTTTTGGGTCTACAGAGCATCTCCCAATCAATTAGAGAAAATATTTTCTTCTCTTCCACCCTAGACCTCAAAATTTCTTTTGAATCTTTTCAATAGCATCTATATATTTGGATTGTATTTAAAGAGGCTCATCACATACACTGGAAGGTTTTTCAGAGAAGCTTTCAGGAGCTAGATTTCTTCTGCCTGACTAAGAAGGGATACCTTCCAACCATCAAGCTTCTTGTGGAATTTATCAATAAGGGAGCTCCAGAAATAGCCTAGGGGATTTTGAAAAATGGGAATCCCAAGATAGGATGGAGGAAGGGATCCTATTTGGCAACCCAATATATTACTTATTCTTTTCTTCCTTGTTTCTGGAGTATTGATAAAGTATAGAAAACTTTTAGACCACTTAATAAACTGACTAGAGGCCAAACTATAACTATCAAGAGCCTCCTTAAGAACCTTAGTTTCCTTAATAGAGGCAGCCCCCATGAATATAGAATCATCCACAAATTGTTGGTGGGAGTAGACCTGAAGAGATGAGGAAGGGGAGAGACCTTTGTAACTACCTTTTTCCACCATCTTACCAATACAGCTCCCTAAACATTCAACCATGATAACAAAAATAATTGAAGATAGGGGATCTCCCTGCCTAAGACCCCTTGAATCTTTGAAGAAAGAAGTTGGGGATCCATTAACAATGACCGAGAATGTGGTAGAAGATACCAGCTCAATGATAATCTGAATATTTATCAAGCTAATGCCAAAGGCCAAAAAAGCCTTTTGCAGAAAGGATTGGTCTACTCTATGATATGTTTTTGAGAGATCAAGTTTCAAGAGGAATCCCTTCCTTTTTTATACTACGAATGAATGAATGTTTTCATGAAAAATAGTAATTGAATCCTGAATTTGTCTTCCTAGAAAAAACTCATTGTACTGAGGGGATATGAGGGAGGGCAACAGAGTCAGCAATCTGGAGGTGAGAACTTCAAAAATAATTTTGAAAAAATAATTGCATGGGCTTATAGGGTGAAATAAATCCATGGAGTCAACACTCCAATCTTCAGGACCAAGACAAGGAATGTACCATTGATCTCCTTGAGGATATATCTGGCACCAAAATATTCCTTAACAACATTGGTGACATCCCTCCCCATAGTGTGCCAAAAGTTAGAGAAGAAGAACATAGGGAAACCATCGGGTCCAAGAGTTTATTACCTTTAAATGAGAAGACCGTCACTTTAACCTCATTTCCTAAGGGAATAGTCAAAATTTAAGTATTCCTCTCCTCTCGAAGGACTTGGGGGATACATTCTAGGAAACTATCATCAACTTACAGGTTAAGGCTCTTCTCAATAGTTAGGAGATTAGAGAAAAAAGTCTTAGCTTCCTTAGAAATAAGTCTCTTGAACCTACCATTATGCAGAAGTGTTACCAATTGTCTCTTAAAGTTGAGGAGAAGAAAAAGAAGTATGAAGCCACTAGTAGAGGGAAAGGAAGAGGTAGGGACTCAAGAGATCATAGAGGTAGCTATGGTGGTAGGGGTAATGACTCAAGACCCCAAGGAGAGACAAAAATGACAGAGAAAAATAGTGAAACTAGTAGCAGAGGTAGTTATGGATTAGGAAGTGGTCCTAATAGTGGTGGTAGAGGAAGATTTGGTGGAGGTTATAATAGAGGAGGTTCCTCTTTTGAAAACATGAAATGTTACAATTGCCACCAATTTGGGCACCCTACATATAGGTGTCCTAACAAAGAAACATCTTCACAATCAGAGAGATGACTTAACTATTTGAAAGAAGATGCAGCAGTGTTAAATCTCCTTACATCAATCTTGATTCAGAGAGTGGGGAGAACATAATGATAAGGAGAATCCTAATTAAGGAACCAACTAGAGAAAAACCTAAGCAGGGGAGATCACTTTTTAAGGAAAATTGCAAGATACTTGGTAAGGTGTGCAAGGTGATCATTGACTCGGGGTCGACTGAAAACATAATCTCTAAAGAAGCAGTGAACAAACTTGCGGTAACTAAGATATCTCGTGACCATCCTGATAGGGTGACATGGTTTAACAAGGGACACCATGTCCTATAAAATGAACAAGTCTAGATTGAATTTAAAATTGGGGGCTAAAATAAAAATATTCTTTGTGATGTACTTCATATGGATGCTTGCCATCTTCTAATGGCAGTTTGATAGGAAATCCATGCATAATGGAGAGAATAATTCTTGTTCTTTTCAAAAGGATGGTGTGACATACAAAATATAATCTTTGATGGAGGAAGGAGTGAAGGATAGTCCTAATGTATTGGTGTTTGGAGGAAAATAATTCCTACAAGATCATAAGAGAGAATATGAAGAGTGCTATGCAGTCATGATGAAGCCCAAAGAGGAAAAGACAAAAGAACCAACACTTGTACCCAAGGAGATACAAGAACTCTTGGAGCAGTTTAAGGAAATTTTTAGTGATGGATCACCAACAGTCTTACCACCATAGTGATCAATAAGTCATCAAATTGACTTTATTCTAGTGCATCATTACCCAATAAGGAAACCTACAAAATGACCCCTGAGCGGAACAAGGAGATAGCTAGACAAGTGCAAGAGTTACTTGATCAAGGGATTATAAAGAAGAGCATAAGTCCATGTGCAACACTAGTGGTATTGGCATAAAAAAAGGAGGTAAGTAGAGGTTATGCAAAGATTCTAGATAAATAAATAGAATTACCATAAGATATAGGATTCCAATTCCTAGGATTGGGGACCTAATGGACTGTCTTTGTGGGGTTAAATACTTCACATAATTGGATTTAAAGAGTGGATACCATCAAATTTAGATTAAGGAAGGGGACGAGTGGAAAAAAACCTTCAATACTATAGAAGGTTTGTATGATTGACTTTTCATCCCATTTGGGCTTAGAAATGCCCCTAGCACATTCATGAGGATTATGAATGAAGTGTTGAAGGACTACATAGGGTTTTTTGTGGTGGTTTATCTTGATGACATCCTCATTTTCAGCACGACTAAGGAAGAACACCTTGAGCATGTGAAGATTTTATTGAAGAGATTGTAAGAGTGATGTAGAATAGACAGTCTAGTTGCTACTTAGAGTCAGCCTGACTTTGCTTCAAGGTCTCTTAATGGACCTTACAGGGTATTATCAAACCCTATCTTGAGGAAGTCACTAAGATCTTCACCTCAAGTTCTCTAGACCCAGTTCCCATCATTAAGCTACTATTTCATGCTATAGAATATATTAGGATAGATTCATCCTCCAAGCTAAACTAACTAGTTAAACCTGAAAAACCAAACTAAATAGATCACACACATAACACATAACATATTGAAGAATATACTTCCAAATGCTCTTTGTATTTCTATTCACAATCTGAAAACTATTACATGTATAGTACTCTTTCATCTACCATCTCTCTCTATTGATTACAAACTTTAACTATATAGCCATCTCCAAAAATATCTTGCGTCCTCCAATAACTTCAAAAACCCTGTAAAGAAGGCATGGGTGATCCATAAATGACCCTCCCATCACTGGAATAGGTGTCCCTATTCATGAAAGACAAAAATAGCACATTGGGAGCCTTTGCAGTTGACCCATCTGGTCACAAACATCACATCCCATGTTTCCTGGGTCGTTAACTGACATAACCAAGCAACAGATCGCCATTACCGAGTACCACTCCCAAGCATCAAAATAAACTTTCCTTCAACACCCGAGCATCAGTCAACAACCCCGAGCAGCAAACTTGAGCGACATACCTGAGTAGTGAACCCGAGAGACACACCCGAGGAACAGAACTGCACGACCGTCAGTGTAACCCAAGCAACAGAATTGCCTGAGCACCAGTGTAACCCAAGCAACAACAGTAATGCCCGAGCACCAATGTCTTACTTCCCTTTCACCAAATATGGCTTCTAGTGCCTTGGTTGGATTTCTGGAGGTTTAAAAATTACCTCAACACACACTTAAACTAAAAACAAGCTAAAAGCAACTATGGTGTTTGTTCACCGATTGCCATGGTCATTAGAGAAGTGGTAGAAAAAAACACCTTACAAACTTAAAATGCTTCTAACCTAGGTGCTCCTGCACCATACTCCCCCAAAAAAAAAATCCACTTCCAGGTGATTAGATCAAGTCAGGACTAATGCCTAACTTCTTGAAATCGGTTTCTTGCACCCATGTAGCCTCTAAATCATCTTTCCCTTGCCACTTGAATAGATGTTCCATGTAGGTCTTCTTCCTAGTCTGCTTGGCAACTCTTGAATTTAGAATCTTCTCTGACTTTAGTTTCGGTACAATGGGAAGTTTGAGTGCTTTGAGATCCTTGGTATCTGCTACTAGATCAAAATCTCCTTCTAGAATTGGTCCTTTATAGGATACCAAATCTGCCACATTGAAAATAGGAGATAATCCTATGTCTATAGGAAGATCAACTTTATAAGAATTAGACCCATACTTTGCCATAACTACACAAGGGCCTATCTTCCTCATCTGAAGTTTACTCAAAACTCCTTTTTGCAACCTTGCTTTGTTTAGGTGCACCATGACTAAATCTACAACTTGAAATTGAATATCTCTTTTCCTTGCATGTACCTTCTTCTTGGTGTGAGTTGTACTCTCTACTAATGCTTGCTTTACTGAATCATGGACCTCCTTCATGGATTGAGAAAAATCTTCAGCATACCCACTCCTCTCTACATTACTTCCAAGATCCCTGAGTTCACATATACCCCTAGGATGAATCCCATACACTATTTAAAAAGGACTCTTTCCAATGGATCTATTGACTGTGTCATTGTATGCAAATTCTGCTTGAGCAAGTAACTGATCCCATGATTTTCCATACTATTTGGTGAGGCATCTTAAAAGATTTCCTAAGTTTTAGTTTACCACTTCAGTCTAACCATCGGTTTGTGGATGATATGCTAAGCTAAAGGAAAGATTTGTACCAATCTTTTTCCATAAGGTTTTCCAAAAATCCAACTACAAAATCCATACTAAGGCATTCCCATGGTCTATTCGGGATAGGAAGGGGCTGATACAATCCTGCATTGCATGAATTACCCTTGGCCTTATGATAAACCATACAAGTCTCTACATACCTTTGGACATCCCAATTCATTCTTGGCCAATAGTAATACCTCTTGACCAACTATAGGGTTTTGTTCAACCCAAAATGTCTACTTAATGAACCATTGTGCTTTTCTTGTACCAAGTTTTCCCTCATGGAACCTCTCGTAACACAAAGTTTTCCTCCTTTAAAAAAATACCTTCTTGAAGAGTATACTCTGAGTACTCACTATGAAAGTGATTTTGATAATCTTGACATACCTTGTATGTTGCTGCAAAGTCTTCATATGCTGGATACAGATGCTTGAATCTTTCAATGTCAATGCTTCCGAGCTGAACTTCTTGTATTGTGAGTAATCTCCTACTCAATGCATCTACTACTTTATTATGTACTCCCTTCTTGTGCTTTATGGTGAAATTATAGGCTTGTATATACTCCACCCATTTCATGTGCTTATGGCTTAGTTTATCCTTTGAACTTAGAAAACTTAAAGCCTGATTGTCGGTAAAGACTACAAATTCCTTGGGAAGGAGATAATGCCTCCATTTCCTTAGTGCTTGCAGTAATGCATAAATTTCCAAATAATATGAGGAATACTTCCTCTTTCCATCATTGATTTTTTCACTGTGAAAAGCTACTGGCTTTCCTTCTTGACTCAAAACTGCACCGACAATAATTTTACTAGCATCACACTCCATAGTAAACAATTTGTCAAAACTAGGAAGTGTCAATATCGGTTGAGTCACTATCCTTTTCTTCAGGTGTTCAAATCCTTTATCATCCTGCTTAATCAATTGGAACTTGGATTTCATACCTCCTTTTATGGTATCTAAAATAGGTGCACTGATTTCACTAAACTGTTTGATGAACTTCCGGTAGAACTATGCTAAACCATGGAAGCTTCTTAATTCAGTGGCTGATTTTAGTGTAGGCCAATTCAAGATTTCTTCCACCTTGCTGATATCCATCTTCAAGTTCCCTTCTGAGATAACAAAACCTAAGTATACCAACTCTTGCTTCACGAACTCACTCTTTTCCAAGTTGATTGTCAACTTTTCTTCATGCAGTCTTTGCATTACCATTTTCATATGTCTAAGATGATCCTCTTTTATTTTTTTGAACACTAGGATGTCATCTAGGTACACTACAACCCATTTTCCAATGAATTCCTTCAAAACCTCATTCATCAATATCATAAATGTGCTCGGGGAATTTGACAACCCAAAAGGAAAAACAAGCCATTCATAAAGTCCTTCGGTAGTCTTAAAAGAAGTCTTCCACTCATTTCCCCCTTTAATTCTGATCTGATGATATCCACTCTTTAGATCTATCTTGGAGTAATATCTAGCTCCACCAAGACAATCCATCAAATCTTCTATCCTTGGTATATGAAACCTATACTGGATAGTAATCCTATTTATGGCCCTGGAATCGATACACAACCTACAAGTAGCATCTTTCTTTCGGGCTAGGACTGTGGGAAGAACACATGGAATTATGCTCTCTCTAATCAACCCTTGGTCAATTAGTTCTTGGATTTAGTTAGAGATCTCTGCATTCGGTTGTGGGGTCATCTTATAAGAAGCTTTATTTGGAAGTAAGGCTTTTGGGATAAAGTCAACCTGATGACTAATAGATCTCTCAAGTGGTAGGGTAGCTGGTTGACCATCACTAACTATGGCCTGGTATTGAGTTAACAACCTTTGGATTTCTAAAGGAAACTCTTCCCTCTTATTACCCTTTTCACTCTTTGGTTTCAAAACCAAAGCAAATCCTAATCCATATTCTTCTTCTAATGTCTTCAAGAATTCTTTCTCACTGGCCAACAGTAGGTTGGGACCCCTTTTCTTCTCTTCTTCTTCTTCTAGGATTTACTGTACCCTAAAAGTTATTCCATCTTTCTTGAACAAATAGGATTTCTTAGCTCCATCATGCACCGCAGCTTGGTCAAACTACCAGGGTCTACCCAATCGTAGATGACATGCATCCATGGGCAGGACATCACACAAAAATCTATCCTTATACCTCCCTATGGAAAATTCTATCCAAGCTTGCTCTTTGACTATTACTTTTTGATATTTATTCAACCAAGTAAATCTATAAGGATTAGTGTGAGTTATACTTGTCAATTTTAACTTCTTAATAGATTATAAAGAAACTATATTATTAGTAGAACCTGAATCTATGATAACTTTACAGACCTTACCGAGTACCTTGCAGTTGATTTGAAACAAAGATCTTCTTTGGCTTGGATCTTCTTTGATGGGTTCTTTGAGGAGTGCTCTTCGAACCATCAAATGCTCTCCTATCTTAGAACCTATGGCGACTTCTAGAGTGTTGTTTCTAGAAGACTCTTCTTCCACATAGTTTGCTCTTTTCTCTCCTCCTTGTGAAGTAGAGCTCTTTTGAGGACACCGATATGCAAGATGCCCAACCTCTTGACAGTTATAACACTTCGTCGAAGAGAAGTAAGATCCTCTTCCCTGATTATCGGTTCTTCCTCTTGAACCGTTATTTGAACCTCTTCCTCAGTTGTAACCAACTCTAGTGTTACTAGATTCTCCCTGATTCTTGGTGAGTTTGGACTCACTCTAGTTCTTATCTTAAGGATTTCTTCCTCCATATCCTCCTATGTGACCTCTATTGTCTCTTCTTCTACCTCTACTATTTGAGTCCTTTTTCTTGAACTTATCCTCTACTTTGAGGGCTAATTGATAACATTGGTGTACTATCTTCGGGCTTGAGAGACTAATTTCCTCTTGAATACTCCATTTGAGGTCATTCAGATACCTTTCCACTTTTAGGCTTTCCTCTTCCATTACATGTGACCTTAAGCATAGCTTATGGAATTCTTCTGTATAGACACTAACTTCTAAGTCTTTCTGTCTCAGATTCTTCCTTTTCTTGTGCAATTGCACTTTATAGTCATCAGGAAGGTAAGTTTCCTTCATTTTAGCCACCATACCTTTCCAACTGATTATGGGGTTCTTCCCTTATTTTTCCCTTTCATCTTGGGAAAACTTCCACCAAGTGAGAGCAATTCCTCTCAACCTTGTCTTAGCTATTCTAACTTTCTGAGCTTTTGTCACACTATCACAATCAAAGTGATTTTCAAGACCTTCTATCCATTCCATGATTAGTTCTAGATCCATCTTGCCACTAGATAGAGGCACACTTTCTAAGGACTTACCACCCATTGCCTTCAATGCTTTCAAGAATGGCTCTTCTTGAAGCACAGGTTCTGGCTCTGGGATCATGTCCTCCTCGGCCACTAATTTACACTTCTCATTAGCTTCTCTCATCAGTTCACTGACTGCTATAGTTCAAAGCTATACTTCTTCTAACTTACATGCCATTTCATCTAACTGCTCCTTCAGGAATCTGTTCTCCTCTTTCTGCTCTCCGAATTCTCTTTCTATCTCTGCATTGGACACCATATTGGATGAATTTACAGACTCTTTTGAAAATCACACCCAAACAACACAAGCCCAATCTTCTTACTTGCTCTGATGCCAATCTGATGTAGAACAGAAGGACTAGTTTCTACTTAGATTCAGTCTGACTCTACTTCAAGGTCTCTTAATGGACCTTACAGGGTATTATCAAACCCTATCTTGAGGATGTCACTAATATCTTCACCTCAAGTGATCTAGACTTGGTTCCCACTATTAAGCTATTATTTCATGCTATAGAATCTATTAGGATAGATTCATCCTCCAAGCTAAATCGATTGGTTCAACCTGGAAAACCAAACTAAATAGATCACACACAGAACACATAACAAATTATAGAAGATAGTTCCAAATACTCTATGTATTTATATTCATAATCTGAAAACTATTACATGTATAATACTCTTTCATCTACCATCTCTCTCTATCGATTACAAACTTTAATTGTATATCCATCTCCCAAAATATCTCAAATCCTCCAATAACTTCAACAACCTTGTAAAGAAGGCATGGGAGATCCATAAATGACCCTCCCATCACTAGAACAGGTGTCCCTGTTCATCAAAGACAAAAATTACATGTTGGGATCCATTGCAGTTGACCTCGTTGGTCACAAATGTCACATCTTGTGTTTCCTGGGCCATTAACTAACATAACTGAGAAATTGAACACCATTATTGAGCACCATTCCCAAGCATCAAAACAAACTTGCCTTCAACACCCGAGCATCAGTCAACAACCCAGAGAAGAAAACCCGAGAAACACACTCGAGCAGCAAACCCGAGTAGCAGAACTTCTTGACCGTCAGTGTAACCCGAGCAACAAAGTTGCCCGAGCACCAGTGTAACCCGAGCACCAGTGTCTTACTACCCTTTCACAAAATATGGCTCCTAGTGGTTTGGTTGGATTTCCAGAGGTTTAGAAACTACCACAACACACACTTAAACTAAAAACAAGCTAAAAAGAAACTATGGTGTTTGTTCACCGATTGACAATGGTCATTACAAAAGTGGTAGAACAAAACACCTTACAAACTTAAAATGCTTCTAACCTAGGTGCTCCTGCACCAAAGAGGATCAGTTAGCTATCAATTTGGATAAGTGTGAGTTTATGAAATAAGAATTGGTATATCTTGGATTTTTGGTCTCACAGGGAACTTTAAAGATGGATGCTAGCAAGGTGGAGGTTATACTCAACTGGCCTACTCCCACATCTGGTACTAAGGTCAAAAAATTTCATGGGATTGCCCAATTTTATAGGAAATTCATTAGGGGTTTTAGTTCCATTTGTGCTCCAATTTTAGATACTATAAAGGGTGGGTTGAAGACTAAGTTTATATTGGATTAAATTTTGAGTGCTTGTATGTAATTGATTCCTTACTGGACTATTCCCTTCCAGTGAAGGAGCCTTCCTTATAAATATGGTTCCATTGTGACCATGCTCCATTGGATCTTTATGGCCTGTGGAGGATGGAAATTGGACCCATTTAAATTTTTTCCCTTGTTTACAGTTTATGCAAATGAGGTTGGCTATTTTAAATACCTTTCCCTAGGTGAGACTGCTAGTTCTCGACTAGGAGCAAGATCATAACAGATTTTTATTGTATGCAGGGTTGGATTGAAAAGTGTGATCCAATGCATGGAGAGTGGTATTTAGGAATTGATGAGACCCTGGTAGCAATGGTGAAGGTCGATGAATCCATCTCATCTATTTTTATGGTGTTTTGCATCAATTAGCCCAATTAGGCCTATTTGTAAAGACTCTGTCTCAAAGAGTTTTGAAGTACTGTACGGACAGTTTGGGATCCCCTAACCCCAAAAAACTTTTAATTTTTCCAAAAGGTATCTGGATCCAAGATTATTTTGGGGGCTTTTTTGTGAATTTTAAGAGTAATTGGGATTTAGGAGCCTGATTAGGGATAGAAGGAATCACTAGCCCTACTCCTTGAAATAAGAAACTCGATGGATGGATGATTGAAATATGACTCTAAACCTTGAAGAATGGATCAATGGGCAGGAATTAGTGTGAATCATGCCCTACAAAGTGTCTATGAAGGACTTGTGTAGGTTTGGTGGAATCTACCCTTGTAGGTTCAGTGAAGTATGAACTCTTGTTGGTAGTGAGGTTCTTGGAGTTAGGAGAAAGAGAACCAAGTGTTCTACCCTTAAGTTAGTGTTGGAGAAGAATCCCTAGTAGGTCTAGAGAAGAGACCTAGGAGTGAGTCAGGATGACTCAGTGGTAGAGCCTCCCTATCAATTAGCTGAGAAGAAGATAGGATAGAGGTTTGATCCAATCCTATCATGGGCAGCCAGAGTATAGTGATAGGTGACAAACCAATCATTAGACATAAGGACCCTGTCTAGCTATACCTAGATATAAACATCGCCAATCCTCCTATTGGTCAAAGTTTACTTAGCTCCCTGTAAATCAATATCATGAAGGGCTTGAGTAGTGATAAACTCCATTAGAAACATTCTACTATCAAGCTGCGAAGGTATTCCAAAAAAATTATGTTGATCCTTACGAAGAGTGTTGAAGTATCCCATGATCAGCCAGCTATTTGTACCAAACATTGTTCTAGAGGTAGCAATTATATTCTAAAACTTAATTCAATCAGCTCTAGTATTCAAAGTACATATATTAGTTAAGATCTAGGATGCACCATCTTTGATATTCTAGAATATTAGCAAAGCCATGTTGTTATCTTGATAGATTAGATCTCCTATAATATGGTTGAGATTCCAAAAGGACACAATTCCTCCCAGAGAAACCTCCCAACTACCCCCACTAACACCACCATTCTTAAAAATTTAAATTATGTTAAGCATAGTGTAAATTCATATTTTTATATATTTTAGATTAGTGCATCGGACTCAGGCACACAAGCCACAAATTCATCTAAGCCCAGTGTACAGGGAAGTGGTAGTGATTATTCCTCATGTGCTAGATCTTCTAGATCTAGAGAGGAGAGTGAGAAAATATTTTTTGATGCAGTGGATAGATTGCAACATGCTATAACACATCTTGATAGTACTATTGAGACTTTCACTATCCTTCCCAAAAGGGATAGGATGAGTACCATTCGAGATGATTTGGTTCATATGATTGGTGTTGTTCAATCATATAACATGTATGATAGTATTAGTATTGATGTATTCTATCCATCTCTCTCTTGCGGTGTTACTAGCACTATGAAATATAGGCATATTGACACTAAGGTTTCTACAGCTATGGTGAAGATTGTGTTTCCTCATTATTGGGATATACCTCAGGTGAGAGGTTATATGACTACTATGTGTGAGGATCCACTTATCTCACCCTTTATATATCCTAGATGGTTGGTTGCTAATCATAGGTGGCCCTAGAAGGATGAGTTACCACTTTATGTTTTTGCAAACAATTATTTACAAAATTTCATTTGAAGTATGATGTTGATTATACAGATGTCCCCTCCCATGCTGGGCAGGGGAAGGGAAAATTATCTGAGTGATACAGATGACCTAATGTTCCACAACCCTCTAAAAATTTGGCACTAGTGGGTCCAAACCTTTTGGTTATGCCAAAATGTTTGGAAATCACTGTTACAAGAGAGAGTGTACTAGATGACGCCAAGAGGGATGCCTTTTCTATTATTGAGAGTATTGTAACATAGGTTCACGAGATTTTATCTAATCATTTTCACATTCTACCATTCCTCCACTTGTACATGATGCATCTTCCAATGATGATCCTTATCAGATGGTGGACATACCATCTCCTTTGGAGGTTGCAACTTAGTCTGAGGAGGACCCTTTGCATCACATGGGCGCATATTTATCTAGTGAACTACTTTTTTCATATTAGGCTTATAGACATTGAGTGGGGTCCCTCTTAGTGAGGTGTCATCATATATCACGCACATTCTTTGTAGACCATCCACTGGATCATATTCTCAGGGTGTGCAATAAACATAGGAGGGTATTTATGCACCACCCACAACCCCTCAACAAACGACAGTTGACGAGGATGAAACTCCCCCTGTTTAGGTAGCATCTATTCCATCTCGTCGACTTTTTACAGAATTTCTTATGGACCCTCTCGTTGATCCCACATCAGTAACCTTACACGATTTTGAGTTGAGCGATATCGGGAGAGAATTACATACTTCTACAGTATATTTATTTAAATTTTGACTTTATAAAGTACATGTACATGTATATATAGCTTCCAATATAACTAATTTCTATTTGAATAAAATGATGTGTGTGTGTGTGTTATTGAGAGTATGACGCCTTATGAAGATTTAGAAACACCCGACGATCCCATGCAATAGGACACATAAGTAAAAATAAACATCTAGTTAATTTTTCTTAAGTAAGTATTTAATTTATTGTACATACATATTTTTTATATGTAATTCTCAGTTCCCTCCTCCATCTATCTACCCATCATCTGTGATTCCTAGCATATATGAACATGTTCGAGATGGTTGAGATCAAATATATAACTTTCAATTATAAAAAATGCACACACACACACACACACAGAGATATATATATATATATATATATTGATTTTTACGATATGTACATGTGTTCAACTAAATATATGTGTCCATATGTATTAATTGTATATCTATCTATATACATCATGTGTATAAATCTTTCTTTTATTGCACACATGGATCTGGATGACATGGAGCAACTTTAGGTCATGGATCAAGGCAAGGCCCTATTGACTACATATAGATACATGGATATATGCATTTAGACCTGAGATTTATTTTATGCTATATATACATGCACATGCATGTTTTTTCTAGACTTATTTTATATGTATGTTCTATATATATGCACATGCATGTATTTTGTAGACTTATTTTACATGTATATTGTCTAGACATTTCATGTGTTATGTTTATTTTCTAGACATTGAGCATTTACATTTGTGTGTTTTAGACATTTCATATACATGTTATGTTCATTTTAGCATTATTTTATACATGTTATGTGTGTTCATGTTATGTACATGTTCATGTTAAGTATGTTCATGTTCATCTTCTATTCATTTTAAAGACTTGTTTTATTTTAGACTTAAATATTCCAATAAGTAAAATGTTAAAAATGAACTTTATCTTGATCTAATTACAAGTTATACTAATGTAATACATACATACATAGAAGTTAAAAGCTCAATTTATCTAACTTAATGTCATATACATGTACAAGTTAAAAACAACTATAATGTCATACAAGCAATTTATCTAACTTAACATGTCATACAAGAAATTTATCTAACTTAACATGTCATACATATATCTAAGTTGAAAGCAATTAATATCTATAGCTAAATAATGGCATACATATTTTTCATACATGTAAGTTAAAAATGCAATTAATCTAACTAATGGCATACAAGCAATTAATCTAACTTAAGACATGTCATACATATATACATACATATCTAAGATAAAAGTAATTAATGTAGATAACTGATTTCATACATATTTTCCATACATGTAAATTTAAAAAGAAATTAATCTAACTAATGTCATATTACAAGTTAAAAACAATTATAATGTCATACTAGCAATTTATCTAGCTTAACATGTCATATATATGCATACATATCTAAGTTAAAAGCAATTAATAGATAACTAATGTCATACATATTTTCCATACGTGTACATACATATGTAAGTTAAAAGGAATTAATGTCATACATATTTTCCATACATGTACATATATATGTTCGTTAAAAATAATTAATATATATTTAATCTCATACATATTTTCCATAGATGTACATTAATATATAAGTTAAAAACAATTATGGGGTTGTCTTAAGGGGTCATCTTAAGGGGATGTCTAAGTTAGGGGATCTAAAGTTACGATGTCTTAAGCATAAAAGTATACATATCAAAACCATTGAAAGTATTGAAAGCATATTTAAAGTGTACATCAACGCATATATATATATATATATATA
>MU227357.1:1011829-1033565 GCA_018584345.1 Thuja plicata
GTGTGTGTGCGTGTACACACACACACACACACACACACACACACACACACATATATATATCAAAACCATTGAAAGCATAAAAGCATTATACATGTACATAAAAGTATTATACAAATGATTTAGCATACGTACATACATATCAAAACTATTGAACCATGTCAAAATAAATAACTATATCCAATATAATATGAGTTCAAACTCATATAATATAAAAGTACAAGAGCTACAATTTAAACAAGTATGAAGGTATGACCTACAAAAACAAGTATGAAAGTATGAACTACAAAATTGAGTAAATAGCCTAAAGCTCCTAGTACATATAATCTGGATCCTCTCTATCTTTTATCATCTCTAAAATAATTTCATGTTCTTCAATAGGCAACCTCCACTTTTGTCGCCATGTCCTTTTTTTGGCAATGTCTCAAATTGCAACTTTGTTGTTATAACCAAGTGAGTGTAATGTAGAAATTTTTTTCCAGGCATGTAATCAATAAATTGAACACTATTTTTATCTATGTTTGTTGATAATAGGCACCTTCAACAATAACTGAACTAGCAGGATGTGGTTTTCCATCACCATCTATAGTTACTTCTATAAATTTGTATTTTGTTTTCGTACATCTTAGTAGATAATAATCTACACCTTCTACATTGTTAGGATCCACAACCACAACAAAATTATCACCTATGCACATGGGTCCCACAAATTAAAAACAAAAGTAAGACAAAATATGAACACCAAGTGATAAATTAAAATTAAATAAAAGAACATACGTATGCACGCACTTGTAAAAACTAAATTAGAAACACGTTCATAATCAACTGAATATATAGGATCATGAATATCTATATCATTTTCATTGTCTTCATAAGAAGCAATTTTGATTAGCTATTTCATATTGCATTATGAAACATATCCATCTGCAATATCCTCACATTGACTATTTGTGTTGTCCTCAATGCAGTCGGCACAAAAGCATGATTTTTCTCTTGAGTCAATGGAGGCTTGTTGTTTCATGTAGTGATCACTTGATGTAAACTTCTAATACCATAAATTGTTTGACAATTATAAGGATTAGATCAATAAGGATTTGAACATGAAATGGAATTTTCACATTTTTAGATCAAGAGTTATGATAAAAGTTAAATGCACCTGATAAAATTTTAAAAGAATCTGAACTCACACATTATTGTATCTTTCACTTCCCAAAAATAACATTTTTTGTATGTTGTGTCATGACTAGAAAAATGACTTTGACACCATTCAACAATTTTCTTTGAATTCTCGATGTTGTTACCTACATAAAAGAACTGTCAGTATTTATAAGCAAATGGAGAAACTCCATACATATGAGATATGTATTTATACACATACTTTTTTCCAAATTAAATTAAGAAATAGATATAGACATTTCAAACACCATTTGTACCTGCAAGTTCATGTTGGTGAAGTGTGTGCTTCACACATGCTCCTGCTCCACAACGCTCTCCTTTTCCATGTCCTCTTTCAAAGAAGTTCCACATAAACTTTACATTGCGTCTAGCATGTTGCCTGGATAGTCAATTAAAATATTTTGCAAACTTAAATATTCCTGGGAAAAAGTTGTACATGTAAGATCATTTAATAAAAAATCATATTGAAATCAAATACAAAGACATAAATATGAATTTAATTTAACTATATATACCAATTCAATTAAAATTAAGTTACAATAATTTAAATGAAAATAAAAATAAATTGAAGTATGTACTAACTAGCACATCCATCAGACCAAATGCAGTGTTGTGAAGCATGTATCCCGAAAATCTACAATATCTTCAAAAAACATTATAAAACAATGAGCTACATAGCTCCTATCATGAACCTTATCATCAATGATATATAAATGAACCTCCTTGATGATAATGTGCTCATTTGGATTAGTACTTTCTACATCATCCAAATGAAATTGTGCATGTCTATAGATCACTTGTAAAAATATTGCAACTTGATCAGGATGATAATACCAAGCTTGAATCTGCAATTGTGGGGTAAATGTATAGTTCTCAAAGAAATCTACAATTGAAAGAATACAACCGGGTGGAAAATAATTCTTGGAATCACGAAACTATTAAGCATGCCATTGTACACCATGAAAATGTTGGATATGTGGATAAATAATACAATAGAATCTAGTCATAAACTCAATGTAGGGAAATTCACTCTCCTTCAATGCAATTTTTGGTATTCATATCATGTATTAGTTTGATATGTCTCATATTCGAATCTCTTCCACAAAACTGGCATTGAAACATCAATATTCTTAATTTGCAATGAAAATTTCTACAAATCTACATAATCAATGCATGCACATTTTATACACTATACATTGAAATCATCTCAATCTTCTGATTTGTCACATAAAATAGACTTCACAAATTGTGTCGTACTTCCAGGGATGAGATTATTTGGATTAAGTACTGCCATAGCTTTTTTATATGATTGCAAGTATAGATGAAACTCAACATGATTTTGAAAGAAAAAAGTTTCACGAACCTTATGCATAAAAAGAAAGGGTGCAACCTCTCAAACACTCTGACATATTTTCACATCTAAAAATTCTTGCTTGAATGCTTCAAATAGTTCACTTTGTGTTGTATCTATAAAATGTTTTGGATGTGCAATTTTATTATCGCTCTCTTCATCTTTCATCTATATCTAGTGTCCCTTCTATTGGAATAAACATGAGAGTGGTTGGTCCAATATACAATGATATGTCTTTTTACATCTTCATAAATTCTATCCTCTCAAGGAAGTCTACAAATATTTACCCAATTCTTTTCAATGTTTTCATCAAAAAAAAATCTCCTCCTAATATACCTTTCAATCATTCTTCTAGATACATTTAGTAATTCAAAAATTGCTTGAACTTGTTTTCTCTATGACAACTTCCTACTATAAATAATACGCATCAACGCTCTATGTGCAACACTTAAATCAACTCCTCGACTTGTGCTATCAATAATGTTCAATGCTTCTTGCAAATTTTCAACTATTGTTTATCATACATCTGTTGAATCTTTCTTATTATCTGATGACATATAACTGATTGAATGTTTGAATATGTTAAGATGATCACCGAAATGCAGAAAGATAATGCAAGACATTAAATCAATTAATGGATTGTATTGTCATTGATGTCAACTTGATATAATCTGATCGGTTATATACAAAGTGTCAAAAGACTTCTGAGAATTAGAGAGATAAAAATTATGCTTTCAGTAATGCATAAAATATCTACATTCATTAAGTGACAACAAACACCGACCGTTAGTGGAATCCGATGGATAGACAAACCTGAGAGAAAAGTCACAGTGATGCCCGTGCAAGAAAACCGACAAGCATTACCAACAAGCAGAATCACAAGCATTACCGACGAGCAAAACTTCATAGTAATGCCTGATAGACAGACAACCCTGATGGAGATGCCTGAGGAGAACTGAAGTGTTGACCAAAGCTATCAAAGACTTAAACACCGAAATTAACTGAAGTTCAGAAATGATAAAATACATAGCTGGCAAAAGCTAAAGATAGAGTTAACTGGTTGTTAACATTGTTTTCATTGAAAAGTTAAATCCAGAGATAAGTAAAAGATTTAAAGTTGTTTTGTCCAGTTGTCAAGGAGAAATCTACGAGATAAACTTAAGTAAATCTTTAAAGCAAGATTGGCTAAGATTGCGGATCAAACCAAGAGAAAGAAAATTAATAAGTGAGAAATGGTAGTATCATGTCTATAAAGAGACAATATAATTTATTATGAATTGGGGAATTGAATAGAGAAGAAGGATGTTGGAGAGCCACTGATGAAGAACAACTTCATATAGTCCCAATCAATCAAGCTGAGGAAAGAGCTAAAGATTTTTGCAGACACCGAGCAACAGAGAAGCACAACATCAATAAGAAGAAAGAAGTGGAGTAAAGGTATTGAAAGGATACATTGATCAGAAAGGTATAATGAGCTTACAATAGATCTGTAAATCTACAAGTCTAAGTTATATGTGTGAATGGATCATTTACTATTTTAGTTTAACCATTGATTCAGAATGTCTCTTAACTGAGCAAGACTTAAAAATCCTTTCTATATTGAGATACATCCTAAGGAGTATCAAAAAATTTGATCATGAACACAGCATGAGATGCCAGATACCATTTGACAAACTAGGGTTTGGTCATCAAAGGTAGCATAGAGATGCCCAATATCAAGTGAAAAACTATTCTATTTAAATCCTCTAACAAGGTCACACCTAACATTGTGTTTGTAACCTTTAACAGGGTTGGCTCTTTGCCGAGCTCACTTCAGAAGAGTGAAAATTTTGGGTTACCGGTCCCAAGTGGTTTTTTCCCTTAACAGGGTTTACATGTTAAAAATCCATGTGTCAATGTGTTTATGAGTCACTACTTTAGTGTTTTGCATTACACATAACTAATCCAGATTGATCGGTATACACTAAGCAATTTACTATTTTTTGGTAAATGAAAGACTACTAATCGGTAAACAGTAAGAATAAGGTTTAACAGTGAACTCCGAGTAGTAGTTATTTGTTATGAATATTTAAAGGCATACATCTTGTAGGTATGAAGATAATCAGAGGCTTAATATTGTGGTACTAAGTTTTTGGGTTGATTTATTATAATATTTTTGAGGCCATTGATTCACCCCCCCCCCNATTCCCCCCCCCCCCCCCTCTTAGTTATTCTAACAATTGGTATCAAAGCTTGTATCCTTAGAAAGCGATTTTAACAGCTCAAGCAAAAGATCACAAGATGAACAAACGAGATGTATCCAAGTTGAATAAAGACAACTTTGCATCATCTCAAAGCATAATAAGACTCCACCTATCAGGTATTGGTAATGATGTTACTCAACACCTTGATACTGAATATGTGTTGCCTACAGGACCTCACACACTTGAGCAATTGAGAGAAAATATTGAGCATAATTGCATGATGATAGAACTTGCTTCCTCACTCTCCAATGCTGAGTTTGAAGATGTCAAAATGTGCACCTTTGCAAAGCAAATGTGGGATAAATTGAAGCTAGAACATGGAGGAGATGCTAATGTACTAAGAGAAAAGGTAGATTTCCTAAGAGGGAGGTTTGAAGACCTAAGGATGAAAGAAGGAGAAAATATCACTCAGTATAGCTACAGAATCAAAGAGGTAGTCAATGCTATCTGAGGAGTTGGAGGTGTACTTGAAGAAGAAATAGTGGTAAGAAAAATCCTAAGAACCTTACTACATGTATATGCTATTAGAGTATCTTCTATACAATAAATGAGAGAACTTGCAAACAATAATATTACTCTAGATAGTCTAATTGGTAGACAGATTTCATTTGAGATGAATAACTTTGCTAATAATGTCTTACCATCTATAGAATCTGCATTCAAATCTTCTTTGAAAATAAGTAAGTCAAGTCATAGACACACTATGAGGAATGATAGTGAAATTGATAGTGATGACCAAGGATTTGATGAGATTGAAGCACTAATGGCAAGAAGATTGCAGAGAGGCAAAGGTAGATACAAAGTTAAATTACCACTTGTATGTTTTAATTGTAAAGAGGTTGGAAACTTTGCTGCAAGATTTCCTAACAAACGAAAAGATGACAGAAGTAATGAAAGAACATATGAGAAGAATTTTGACCGAGGTGATAACAGAGATTACCGAAGAAACCAAAAATCTGATAGAAGAGATACCCGAGACTACAAGGACAAAGGGAAGAAAGCTTGTTACCTGGCTGAGAATAGAGCCGATGATACTAATATTGAATCTGATGAAGACATTGAGATGGTATTTTTAGCCATGAAGGATGATTCAGACAAAGAAGAAGAAAGATATGTAGAAACTACACTCATATCTAAGGTTAGTAAGAATGATGTCTGGATTATGGATAGTGGCTACACTCACCACATGACCGGTGATAAACAAAAGTTTGAAACTTTTGAATACTATAATGGTGGATCAGTAAGAATGGGTAATGACAAACCTTGTCCAATTGAAGGTAAATGAACCATAATATTGAACAACCTGATCAAATGTGAAAATTCTTACTGGGTAAAAGGACTAATTTATAATCTGTTAAGTGTTTCACAGCTAAGTAATATAGGTCACCGAGTAGCATTTGAGAATAAGAAGGCAAAGATCTTCAATGAATCAAGAAGGTTGATCAAAACTGGTGAATAGACAAAAGGTGACCTTTTCTATCTTGATGACATTAAAACCACTTGTTTAATGGCTAGAAACAAAGACATATGGTTGTGGCATAAGAGATTGTGTCATGTGAATTTTGACAACATGATAAAGATAAGCAATAAAAGGAAAGTCAGAGGCTTACCGAGCATGTCAAATCCCAAGCATATCTTGTGCAAGAATTATCAAAAAGGTAAGATGACAAAGTCTAGTTTCAAGAGTAAAGCCCATACATCTCATGCAATTCTAGAATTAGTCCATACTGATCTATGTGGACCCTTGAGAAAAAAGAGTTACTATGGTGATAGGTATTTCATTCTCTTTGTAGATGACTATTCTAGAATGATGACAGTTATGTTCTTAAAAGATAAATCAGAAGCATTCAAGCTATTTAAATGGTATAAGGTTATGGTAGAAAAACAAAGTGGTAAGGAATTGAAATGCTTAAGGTCACATAGAGGAGGGGAATTTATTTTAGATGAATTCACTAACTATTGCAATGATCACAGAAGTAAAAGACATGTTTCTGCACCAAGAACACCTCAGCAAAATGGAATTGCTGAAAGAAGAAACAGATCAATTTTTGACTGTGAAAGAACACTGATGATAGAGAAAAGCATCACTCAAAATTTTTGGAGGGAAGCTGTCAATACTTCTGTCTACACATTGAATAGAGTACAATTGAAGAAGGATACAAAGAAGACGCCCTATGAGCTTTGGTATGGTTACACACCCAATGTAAGTTACTTCAGAATCTTTGGTAGCCATTGTTATATTTTGAAAGATGAAATAAATGGAAAGCTTGACTCCAAAAGTGATGAAGGTATCTTTCTAGGGTATTCCACCAAAAGCAAGGCTTAAAAATGTCTTAACAAGTCCTCTAACAAGATCATTGAAAGTGCAAATGTAAGAATAGATGAATTTGCAGAAAAGAATGATAAGGAAAGTAGAAAAGAACTAGAAGACTAAAACATGTTTGTTTACACTGAAGAACCTGACACTCTACCCAAGCAATAATGTATCACTCCTGAGAAATAGAACATTGCACCCAAGCATCAAACTACAAGTACCAAAAACCAGGAAAATAGTCAAGATGATGTACCGAGCGATGGAGATCAGAATGAAGGTCAAGATGATGATCGGAATGATAGAAAAAGAGCTGAACCAAAACTTCCCAAGCATTTCAGAAGACATCATCCATAGAATCACATCATAGGAGACAAGAAGGCTAGAATGAGAACAAGAAGTAACTCACTAAACACTAGATGTTTACTTTGTGATTTTGAGCCTAAGTGTGTTAATACTGCACTTGAAAATGAAGAATGGGTCAGTGCTATGAATGAAGAAATAGAACATATTGAGAAGAACAGTACATGGACACTAGTACCAAGACTAGATGACAAGAATGTCATTGGTACCAAATGGATATTCAGAAACAAGTTGAATGAGAACGGAGAAGTCACAAGAAATAAAGCAAGTTTAGTATGCAAGGGGTATGCACAAGAGAAAGGTATTGATTATGGTGAAACCTTTGCACCCATTACTAGACTAGAAGGAGTTATAATTCTTCTTGCTTATGATACATTCAAAGGATTCAAGGTATACCAGATGGATGCCAAATTTACATTTCCTAAATGGAATACAGGAAGAAGAGGTATACATTGAATAACCAGAAGGGTTTGTTGATCCAAAAAAGAGAAATATGGTGTGTAGACTACATAAATCCTTGTATGGATTGAAACAAGCACCTAGAGCCTGGTATGAAAGACTTCACTCCTATCTCATAAGCATTTAATTTGTAAGAACAAGTAAAAATAGCAATCTGTACTTAAAAGAAGATACCGATGGTAATATTCTGATTGCTGAAATATTTGTTGATGATATCATTTTTGGAGGAAATGAAATGTTATGTAAATCCTTTGGTAATGAAATGAGAAAATAATTTGAAATGTCTATGTTTGGGGAATTCAAATTCTTTCTTGGTCTACGAATTCTTCAAAAAGATGAAAGCATATATATAACTCAATCCAAATACACCAAGGAAGTGCTAAAGATATTCAAGATGGAAGATTCCAAACCAGTTCGAACACCTATGCCAATTGGATGTAAGCTGAAAAAAGAAGACAAATCAAATGAGGTAAATCAGACCTGTTATAGATCAATGATTGGAAAAATAATGTATGTTGTTCATACCATACCAGATATAGCACATGTAGTTGGAATAGTTGCAAGATTATCTGCTAATCCCAAAGAATCACATATGATTGTTGTCAGGAGAATTCTGAGATATCTAAAGAACACTGAGGACTATGGCTTATGGTATAAAAGAGAAGGAAAATTTGAGCTTCAATTCTATATAGATTTTGATTGGGCTGGAAACATAGATGACCGGAAGAGCACAACTAGAGGAGCATTCTTCATGGGTGACAGACTTGTCACATGGATCAGCAAGAATCAAGGATGCATCTCAGAGTCTACTGCAGAAGCAGAATATGTGGTTGTTGCTGCAAACTGCTCAAATATTGCATGGATCAAACAGTTGTTAGAAGGTATGAATATGAAGATTCTTGAACCAGTGATTATCTATTGTATCATTACTTAAGGGAACAAGTGCAAGAAAAATAAGTGATACTGGAATATGTTCAATCAAAGGAACAATTAGCTGACATATTTACCAAGCCATTTCTAAAAGATACATTTGAGTACCTAAGATAGAGACTAGGGATCCAACCATTGTCTATCGATCAGTAAGCTGACTAGGAGACTACATCATCCTATACACAAATCAAAAGAACATTCATGTTGATGCAAGCATAGAGATGGACTGCAAAGATAGATCTGTACACAACAAGGTACATATATACACCAAACACCAGAGTCACTATATTGCTAATGGATAGGGAAATTCAAGGAGTATATTATAAAAAGGGATGGAAGATGATATGGAAGAACTGTTTGGCATTTTTGTCAAAGGGAGAGATTATCTCATTATCAGGAAGAGATTATATAATTATCCACTCATTATCCATGAAGAGAAGTTCCTAAGAATTCAAAGGGAGGGTTAATCATTATCCAAAGGGAGAGATTACATATGAAATATCCATCAAAGGGAGAGAAGTAACATGAGGGAAAGAATACATACTAAGGGAGAGATTGATGTCAAAGGAAAAAGAGATGATCAAGGAGAGGAACAGTCAAGGTAGAGCACATATTAGAAATAGAATCAAAATTTGTTACATCTATACAGTAAAGGGATTGAAGATTGAAGAAAGACACTGTACAAGAAACAAATCTAAGCTATATGAGCTTACTGAGAGCCAGACATTTGTATTATTTATAATGGGAGAGATTGATGAACTTCAACTGTTATATTTCATATTATATTAGTAATAATATAGTGTGATAATGTAGTGTGTTTCCATCAATGTCGAAGGGAAAGATTGGTGAGATATAACTGACTGAAAGTTTGAAGATGTTAAGATGATCACCAAAATGCAGAAAGATAATGCAAGACATTAAATCAGTTAATGGTTTGTATTTTCATTGATGTCAACTTGATATAATCTAAATGGTTATATACAAAGTGTCAAAAGACTTCAGAGAATCAGAGAGATAAATATTATGCTTTCAGTAATGCATAAAAGATCAGCATTCACTAAGTGACAAAAAACACCGACGGTTAGTGGAACCCGATGGACAGAGAAACCCAAGAGAAAAGACACAGTGATGCCCGAGCAAGAAAATTGACAAGCATTACCAACGAGCAGAATCACAAGCATTACTGATGAGAAGAACTTCACAATGATGCCTAACGGACATGCCCGAGGAGAACTAAAGTGTTGACCAAAGCTATCAAAGAGTTAAACACCAAAATTAACTAAATTTTAGAAATGAAAGTATACTTAGATGGAAAGAGCTAAATATAGAGTTAACTGGTTGTTAACATTGTTTTCATTGACAAGTTAAAGCCAGAGATAAGTAAAAGATTTAAAGTTGTTTTATCCAGTTGTCAAGGAGAAATCTATGGGATAAAACTTAAGTAAAGCTTTAAAGAAAGATTGGCTAAGATTGCGGATCACGCCAAGAACAAGAAAATCAAGAAGTGAGAAATGGTGATATCATGTCTATAAAGGGACAATCTAATTCATTATGAATTAGGAGAGTGAAAGAGCTAAATATTTTTCTGGACACCGAGCAATAGATAAGCACAACATCACCGAGAAGAAAGAAGTGGAGAAAAGGTATTGAAAGGATACATTGATCATAAAGGTATAATAAGCTTACAATAGATCTAAAAATTTGCAAGTCTAAGTTGTATGTGTGAATAGATCATTTATTTTTTTAGTTTAACCATTGATTCAAAAAATCTCTTAACCAAGCAGGACTTAACAATCCTTTCTATATTAAGATACATCCAAAGAAGTATCAAAAAGTTTGATCATGAAGATAGCATGAGATGCCAGATACCATTTGAGAAACTAGGGTTTGGTCATATAAGGTAGCATAGAGATGCCCGATATCAAGTGACAAACTATTCTATTTTAATCCTCTGCCAAGGTCACACCTAACAGTGTGTTTGTAACCTTTAATAGGGTTGGCTCTTCACCGAGCTCACTTCAGAAGAGTAAACATTTTGGGTTACCGGTCCCAAGTGTTTTTTTCCCTTAATAGGGTTTCCATGTTAAAAATCCATTTCTCAATGTGTTTATGATTCATTACTTTAGTGTTTTGAATTACACATAACTAATCTGGATTGATCGGTATACAGTAATAAATTTACTATTTTTTTGGTAAATGAAATATTTCTAATCAGTAAATAGTAAGAATAAGGTTTAACAGTGAACTCCGAGCAATAGTTATTTGTTATGAATATTTGAAGGCATACATCTTGTAGGAATGAAGATAACTAGAGGCTTAATATTGTGGTACTAAGTTTTTGGGTTGATTTTTTGGAATATTTTTTAGGCCACTGATTCACCTCGTGCCCCCTCTCATTTATTATAAAAATTATCAACACCCAACAACTCCAGAACATGGGTCATTTCTCCTTTCCTGAATAACCTGGAAAATAATTGTGCTTTTTCGAACAAAGATTTATTTTAAAAGTATTCCTCCTAGTTTTTTCTACAACGCAATTTAATTATGCTTTTAGGTACCACGTGTTCAGATGAAATTTGACTGAAAAGAGAATCCTCATCCATCTCCATCAAACTTTTCATGCCAAAAGAAATTTTTGTAGCTTGACTACTACCAATTTGTTCTTGTACTTGAGTTGCACCTTCTTGAACATCAATAGGTTGTTCTTGAAGATTAACATGTTCTTCTTGAACATCAACAGGTTGTTGTTGATTAGATTTTTTATGACCTTTCATTTTGTCATCCCTTTTATGATCATATAGTCTTGATTTATTCCTTTGTAATGCCTCGTCGAGGAATTCTTGGCATGAGGACATAATATTTAACTAAACAAACAAAAAAAAATTACATAGTATTGCATTGATGTAACATCTCTAATAGGAATTAGCAATAAGGATATCTACAAGTATGTTTATTTTAAACACTAAACCAATTGTTCCTATAAAACTTACCAACATGAAAATAGATAAGTCTTACAATCATGGAAGTACCTCAGTCACGCTACCTTAACTCTGCATGTACTCTCCATGATCCAGTCCCTGTAACCTGCACATCTTTATCCAACTAGATGCAAACGTTAAACATATGATCATAAACAAACCATACATTAATATCTTTTCAAAGTGAATTATCATTGAGAATAAGTGAATTAACTACATTTAAAACTGAAAGATAAACAAACTCTATGACCATTATCAAACAAAATCTACTATAATTATTTGAAAATGCATGCACTAGGAACTCTTAAACATGATCAATTCCTATACCTTTGCAAATTTATTTCATAGTTCCAAGATATGTATATAACATTTTCTTATAATAACCAACACATCAAATACTCATTCTATCCAATCTCAATTTCTTAGAACATGAAATAATACACATGCAAACAATAGGAAATCATATATTTCATAGAACATGATTTTAGAACACACTAAGAGATAAATGAGGATGAGCAACAACGCAGAGTCTAATAATATTTACTAGGAATACCTAATGTTAAACACTCAATCTTTAGTATTGTAAGGAACATAAATGTAACTGATTACATCATCTAGTACATATAGAAATGCAATAGCCATCACAATTCAATCTCTTCCCATTTTTCTAACTTATGCATACATAAGTACCAATGTTCCAGGGTTGAATATAAAATCACATGAACATTTGCATATAAAAGAAGGAATATATACTAAGTCGGATAAGAAAATTAATACTAAAAGGAAATGCACAAAGCAACCACATTCTGATTTTCATTCCACTGCCTAGAAGGTAAACTAACAATACAAACATGGAAAACAATACTATCCATATATCTAGGTGTTTTAACATGGCTCTGATACCATATGTAATGCCCCATCGAGGAACCCTCAACATGAGGACATAATATTCAACTCAACAAGCAATTTGTTTTACATAGTATTGCATTAATGTAACATCTCTAACATGAGTTATCAATAAGGATATCTACAAGTATGTTTATTTTAAATACTAAACCAAATATTGCTATAAAACTTACCAACATGAAAATAGATAAGACTTACAATCATGGAACTACCTTAGTCACACTACCTTAACTTTGCTTGTACTCTCCATGATTCAGCCCATGTAACATGCACACCTTTCTATCCAACTAGATGCAAACATTAAATATATGATCATAAATAAACCATACATTAGTATCTTTTCAAAGTGAATTATCATTGAGAGGAAGTGAATTAATTACATTTAAAATTGAAAGACAAACAAACCCTAAATGGGCTGACCTAGAGTCTGGGGGGCTCATCTCTGATGGCCTTACTTACGTTCACGCTCAAGGACTTTGTAGTCTGACTCCTAAATTTGAACCATATTATATTGGTTCTCAAGGGCAGGGGTACCAAATGATTCATATGTTTATTATTATATTTTTTATAAATACAAAAGCGAGTAAATAACCTTTTCCAGGGTAGAGTCCCCAAACAGTTCACCATCGGCTGCAACCCACTTAGGTGGAATAGGGATGAGGTTCTAGACCTAACTAGTAACTTGACACCAACTTACCAACTCAGAATAAATTGTTAACCCATGTTATTAAAGTCTTAAGGTCATTTCATGTAATGACAATCACTGATTCTCATATATGATTACTAAGAATTGATTATCCTAGCAAGATGAAACTTGGCATAGAAGCTTACTAATTAGAGACTTGTCCTTAACGAAAGATAATCTAAATCAAGAATATCAAATGCTGACTCATAGGTATTTCTTCTAATACTAAGCACCATAGAGAAAACAAAGATTAGATAACATCAATGATGGAAAACAATGCTCACAAGGTCTTAAATGATCATATAAATTATCTAAAAAGATAACTAAAGAGAACATCCCAACACACATACTTAAATAATCTTCAACACTTTAAAGCATCATGAGTTTGATTATTATATCATATGATAATAAAGACAAATCAAGGAATCCTACCTTGAGATTTAGTGTCACTAAATATCACACTCATAATGGTAAGGGTATAAGAGGCATATCAGCTCTATAATTGATGACCTGCAAAAATTCATCTTTTACAAAAGTCATTAAAATTGGTATGATTAGATAAAGTTAATGAAAATAAATTCAAATATCAACTTTCCATTGAAACATGAGCACATAAGAAGATAATTATTACTTTATAACTAAAGGATATTATTTACTAGAACTACCTTCACACAATTGAAATCATGATAATACTAATCAAATGAAGTTGATTGCTAAAATGCATTTCCAATGGTTACTGGAAAGAAACAACCGACTTAGTGTAAGGATAATACATATAGATAAGTCTGGAAACATAATAAGATAATGCTAAGTTGGTGAATCCTCGTATAAGTATACTAGTATATATTAGAGTTTAATCTCCATTTATAATTTATTCAAAACTACCTCTTGATTATTATAAACTATAAGTTCATTTCCTACCAGGCACAATAGAAACAAAATAAGTTACCTTAAGATAATATGTTCATGTAGTAATATCCATGAAAATAGGATTAGCATATGAAAAAAGGAATCGTAATATAATCTTTCTTATCATATTTATGAAAATTACAAACAATAGACAAGTCCAAAGATACTATTTTTTTTAAAAGATTAAAACCAATTAAGTAGATTGTATTATTTTCTAACAAGTTAGTTTTTATAGTATTCAATCTTTGTTCTAGTAACTCCATGTTGGTTCATAATTTATATTATTAATTCTTAAAGGTAAATAAAACTAATCTTGGCATTAAGATTCTAGAGGCTTGCCTCATGAATTTCAAACGACACAAGGAAGTAATGCTCTCTTTGAAAAATAGGTATAAAGAATAATACTATCTTTGTAAAATGGGATTTTATCATGACTTAGTAAGTCAAGTTTTAACATCATAAAGTGTTCAACGGATTGTCAAAGTTGAAACTACTTGACCCTAATGATCTCAATGATTTTATTGAGTATGGATTTCAATTAACTAAGACAAATAAATCCTATGGATTGGTTTCTTAAGAAAAAAATCATGGGAATAATAATTTCTTTGTTATTTTGATAAGCTAATGTTTAAAGGCCGATTTTCCTCTCATTTAATCACTAAGTCACATTTTATTTTAAGGCCTCTATTAAACTTCATATCACTATCCTATCACTACATTTGATAAATAACCAAGCTTATCAATATACCATATTTTAATCAATGCATCTACATTTAAAATAAAATACTAACAAAATACCAATGTTAAGAAGGAAAGATACAAATTACCTAACATTCTTTACACACATGAATGCGAATATATTTTCTATTTAACTTCATATCTAATGAAGTTTCAAGAAATTTGTTAATTCTGAATTAATTATATATTTGATAATTAACTTATTAAAACTTTTTTAAATAGAATTACCTTTTGATTCATTCTATTTCATGAATTTAGGTTTTATTTGATCTATCATTTATATTTCTAAAATGGTATCTCAATTTATAAACTTTCTTGTTTGTTGAACATCACATGTATCAAATAAATACCCTTTCTCATGAATTTAATGCCAACAATACCAAGATTAATTATTTTGAATAATTTCGTAATTAACTCTAGAAGTATCATCTCTATTTTTACACCTAGAAGTATCATGGATTCTTTTTGTAGATCACAATACTCAACATTGGTAGGACTAAAAAAATCATTGGGAAAACATATAATCCTTAACAAATCTATTAGACATAAATGTCTATTATGGTGAAGGCTTTTAATGATTCAATTACCACAAAATATTCAAACTGATTCGAAATTGAATTTCGATTCCAAAACCAAATTTTCTTTCCCCAAAACAATGTTTAAATTTCCCCAAAGTAAAACTATAGAAAACCTTCTCCATCAAAAACTCTCCTATTTTTGCATGGTTCATTTCCTGTTTACTAAAATTCTCTTTTTGAGCAAAGACTCCCACATAACCCAAAAAGGGAAAACTAATTTTGATTTTAGATAGTTTCTAAAATCTAAAGACTCTCTTCTAAAATCCCACATTTCCTTTTTGAAAGTATGCAAGATTTGGCAGATTTTATGAGAACTAATGGCTTGATTAATATTGATCTCCATGGGCTGGCCTTCACTTGGTCAAAAAATAGAAAGGGTCATCATCTTATTCAAGTAAGACTAGATAAATGAATGATTTTCAGCTGGCTGGGACATTGCTCCGATCATGGGCCTTTCACACCTCCCCACAAGGGTGTCTGATCATTCCCCCTGATCCTTAACTGGGAGGAGAAGATCAGGAGTGGGCCCCGCCCATTCTAATATGAAATAATGTGGCATTCCTACCCATAGTTTAAAGACTGTATCAGACGTTGGTTGAATGCTCCTGTCAAGGGATCGGTCATGTTTAGAATCCCTAAAAAATTACATATGATTAGGAAGGAGGCCCACTGGTGGAGCAAGAAAACGTTTGGCAATATATTTAAGAGCAAAAAAGAGATAGAGGAAAAACTTAAATACTTCCAAATGGGGATGGCTGAAGGGGTTACCTCCTGGAGTATACACTGTGAAGAAAGAGTGTGGCGAATGAAATGGAAGGAGAATCTGAAGATGGAAGAAATACACTGGAAGAAAATGTCATAGGTCCAATGGCTCAAGGAAGGAGAAATAAATCCAGCCTTCTTCCACAAGTTTCTAATCATAAAAGAAGGAATACTATTAAGTTCATAAGGAATAATGGGGATAGGGAGTTAATTAAGGAGGAAGAGATAGACAAGTTTCCTGCTGATTTTTTCAGGAAACTTATAGATGCCTAGTTCAGGAGGATTCCGCGGAGATAAATAATAGACTCCTAGAGGCTATTCTGTCTATCATTAGTGAGGTGGAGAATGCAGAGTTGATACGCCAAGTTTTAGAGGAAGAGGTTAAAATTGCTATGTTTTCCATGAGTGCCTATAAATCGCCTGGTCTGGATGGCTTTCCCCCGGCCTTCTTCCAACATTTCTGGGAGGTGACCAAGTATGACTTAATCCATGCAACTCATGATTTTTTTAGGACAGGGAACAATTTCAAAAAACTTAATAATATTGATATTGTGTTGGTCCCTAAGATTCCAGATCCAAAGAGACTGGGGGATTTTCGTCTCATTAGCTTGTGTAACATTGTTTGCAAGATTCTCTCCACGATTCTGGAAAATAGGTTAAAACCACTATTGAGTAAAATCATTCATTATATGGAAAAAAGAAAAAATCTTGGGATGGCACTGAAGTTGGATATCTCTAAGGCTTATGATAAAGTCTTTTGGGATTTCTTGTACAAGGTTCTAAGAAAAAAAAAATTCCATGAAAGATTCATAAAGGTCATAAGGGTGGCAGTGGAAATGGTGTACTTTTCTGTGATGGTTAATGGCTTGCCCTGGGGATCATTTAAAATGGAGTGGGGTCTCAGATAAGGGGACCATCTCTCCCCCTACCTATTCTTGATGGTGGCAGAGGTGCTGGCGCGGAACCTTTTGGATCACAAACATATTGGAACTATTACTGGTATTAAGCTGGCTTCCACTCTCCCACAGAGGTTATCCAACAATTTGTGGATGACACTTTCCTTTTCAGGAAATCCTGTATTAGGGAAACCAGGGAATGGAAATTATTGTTGAATGACTTTGTTGTGGTATCGGGCCAAAAAATTAATTACTGTAAGAGAAAAATTTACTTCTTTAATATTGAGTATAGAATGCAATAGAAGATTATGGATTGCCTTGGTTGTACGAGGGTTGAGCTTCCAGATACCTACTTGGGTCTCTCACTCATGGTTAAGGAGGTCTCAGATCAATTCTGGAACACTATCCTGGAGAAAATGCAGAAAAGGTTGCTTGGGTGGAAGGGAAAAGTTCTCAATAACACGGGGAAATTGCAATTACTATCGGCGGTTCTCCAAGGTATACCAGTCTACTTCCTTTCTCTCTTCAAAATTACTGACATGATGGTGGAAAATATTGAGCGGATTTAGAAGAACTTTTTGTGGACACTGGTGGAGGAAAAGGCTAGAATGAGCTTGGTTAGCTGGGATATGGTTTGTCAACCTAAAGATAAGGGTGGTATGGGAGTGTGGAAGCTGAAATATTTAAACAATTCCTTAATTGCCAAGGTTAGCTAGAAGCTAATTAGGTTTTCAACAGACTGGTGTAGAATTATGAAGGCTAAGTACTTCAACTCCTCTCAATTCCCTTTTATCCAAGGATTACCAACAGGTTCTAAAATTTGGAACTTCATTTCTAAATGCAAGGGATTCATGAAATTTGGGATGAAATGGATTCTGGGAAATGGCAATCAGATTAGATTCTGGGAGGATTGGTGGATAGGAGATAAACCCCTTGGTATGGAAAGGTTTTATCATAGCAGAGACAGTCATGAAAATTTCTTTGGGAGTAGAGTGAAGGAATATATTTCTCATGATCGTAAATGGAAAAATTTGGCAAAGGCTTATAATGACCAATCTCAGGTTCCCAATTATATTTCAGAGATTCAGAAGTTAATGGAGGGGGTCAGAATCCATTTTTCTTCGATAGAAGACAAAGTTGTCTGGTGGCATAACACGTCGGGGTAGATCATGGTCAAATATGCTTACTTAGTTATTTCCAAGAATGTGGTGGATGAGAAAATGTGGATAAGTGTTTGGAATTCCCAGTTGATCCCTAAAATAAACTTTTTCTGGTGGACGGTTATGCACGAAAAGATTCTCACTCTAGACAACCTCCAGAAGAGGGGAATCCATTTGGTCAACCGATGTGTGATATGTAAAAGTTGGGAAGAAACCATAAATTATCTCTTAATCCATTGTCCCTATGCTTTTAATGTGTGGTCAAGAATCATTACCAAACTATAGATGAATTGGGTGTTCATGGAGAATGTCACTAAATTTGTAACTAGTTGGAGGCACCATTCCTTGCATCTGCTAATTCATTTACTCTAGATATTTATTACCCCGCATGTTTTTTGGAGCCTTTGGAAGGAGTGAAATAATAGGGTGTTTCATGTGGAGGAAAGTGATATTGAAGGTATAGTAAGAACAATTGTTAATCTATTGATGGAGAACCTTGAGACATGCCGGTAGAAATTACCTAACTTCCCCCTATATTGATGAAGACTGTAGTTTGGATCATGAATGGAAGCTTTCTAAAGCCTTTTTTAATTTGATAATTCTAAGGTGTTGGCGAGGAGGAATACCCATTGGACCCCCCTAGCTGACATGTTCTACAAACTTAATTTTAATGGGGCTTCTTGCAGTGGGACTACTGCAGGTGGAGGTATTATTAGGGATCATCATGGGAGGATGCATATTTCTTATGTGGTTAGCCTTGGTAAGGTTACCAATAATGTGGCAGAGATATCAACCTTATTATGGGGTCTTAAAGTTATTGTTACTGTGGGAATCAGGAAGTTGATTATTGAGGGAGACTCAAAGATTGTGATTGAGATGGTAAAACGTAACTTTATGACTAGTTGGAGTATGTCTAGTCTGTTGTAGGATATTTGGATGTTTCTCCTGAGGCTTGAGGAATTCAAATTACATCACATTTATAGAAAAGGGAATGCAGTGGTGGATCCGCTGGTGGACACTGGTCTAACCATCCATGGGATCAAGTGCTGGAGAAATTTAAGGTCGCTAACAATGCATACCAAAGTATTTGTTGGGAGTGAAAGTAATATTAAACCCTAATGATTTGGTACATTTTTGGTAATTCTTATTGGTGGAGAAAGGTGGCTAGCAGAATCACAAGGAGTTGCATGGATTCAAATTTCAAATGCAAAGATGGAAATTTTTTTAATAATGGTAACTCTTAGATAAGAGGGGATATTATTACCCTATATGGTGGTTGTACAAGAAATTTTAAGAGCAAAGATAACATAGGGATTTGTACAAGATCTGTGACTAGTGAAAAGACGGCCAGGCTTTATGATCATTTTGATTCCAAGATTTGTAATAATGATATTAATTTATGGGAATTATTTTTTTTCAAGCTCCTACTCATGGGAATAGTACTTTCTTCAGGTCAAGTTACCAACTTTTCATTAAGGTGACTAATGTCCTAATTGCCACTATTCATGTGATGCTAGTTTTCTGCAATGGTTGTTCAAGATGGGATAGGTTCTGGACTGTGTTTAGTGTTGGGATCTTGGCTGGGATGTCTCTGGAGTATCAGAAGAAGAGCAGCTTTCAGAGTATAGCGTTGATATGGGAGGGGATATGGTAAGGGTGGAACTATCAAAAATTGAGGATGGGTTTCTTAAAAACCCTTGTGTTGTCATGTACTTGAGATAAGGTGGATTTTTCCCTTACATGGAAGCCACGGAGGGAAATGATAAAATCATCTCAATTCATCTTTTTGATTCTTGGGAAGATCGTATGAGTACCATAAATGGTATCACCTTAGAGATAAAGGAAGAAGTTATAGCTCAAGCCACGGGGTTGTCCTTGGAGGGAAGAAAGTGGAGGAAGGTTACCAAGAGCAGGGATGACACTAGCATTAACTGTTTCTTGAAAAAAATAGAGGTTCATGTTCATTTCCTGGAGGTTTCAAATGTGACAAGCTGCCTAAACCGTGGAATGAGGTATGCCTATTTTTGATGAAGTATCTCACTCTTGAGGGTCATTTTGAGACCTTCTACAATTATCATTTCCCGTTGTTAAATCATGTATGCTATAATGAAGAAATATCCATCCCTTTCTTTCTGCTACATTCTTTGGAAGCTTTGGTCATGGATGTGAGAATGAAGAAAAGCACCAAGCAGAATTATTATATCCTCCACCAATGGCTTATCCTTCGGCTATATAATTTTCACCGTGCCCTGTGTCCTCCTAGAATTATTTCCATGCAAGATATGACCACCATCCCTGCCAATAACCCTAAAGAGAAAGTTGTTTCCCCTTCTCAACCGACTTCATCCTCTAAGACATCCATTCCCACGGGTAAAAAGTCTAAAGATACTTTCCAGGGTCTCGTTGGTAAGGTGGGGGAAGTGCAGATCAACATTGACTCTAGGGAGAAAGATGAGGATAATGATAATAAGAGGAGGTCCCAAAAAATTGCTTCCAACTCCCGTGTCAAGCAGAAGGCGGTGAGGGAAAGGTATCTCGAGGCTGATGAGGAAGAGACGGATTTTGAGGGGGAAGAAGGGAGGAAAAAAGTGAAAATTGAAGAAAAGAACAAGAAGGGGAAAAAGATAAAAGATAAGGAGGATAGCTACGATAAGGAGTAGGGAAAAGCTACCCCAACCATGGAGGGAGGAGAGAGAAGCCAAGATTCCACGCAGGTGTCTCCTAGCTTCAAACTCAATGCGGTGGATTTTTTGATAAAGAAAGTGTCGGGAGGAAACAATAAGGAGTCCCCTCTTACTGCTACATTTCCTTTGGGCTTCCTGGGGGAGGATACAGTTAAGGAGGATATTGAGGATGTGAAAGAGACTGAGGAGGAAAAAGCTAGTGTCGCGGATGGTAGAAAAGAGGACTTTAAGTCAGAGCTGCATCAAATTAAGGAAGATTTACAGTTGTTGCAAGGTAAAGTCAAGGACCTTGGTGCTAAAGAAGATTTACAGCTTCTACAAGGTAAGGTCAAGGAGCTTGGTGCTATTTTTAACAGGTTGGCAGAATTTGTGGTGAAGGTGATGCACTTGGAGGCCATGACTCTGCACCTCCTCCATCAGGAGAACCTGAAGACTTTGGCTATGGAAAAGGATGAAGGGAAATTGTTCCAGTTTTTGGCAGATGAATGGTTCAAGTTGATGCTCAATGATGAGGGGGAACAACCCTAAATGATTTTCCTTATGTTTTTTATTTTGTTTTTAAACTTTTATTGTTGGTGGGTGGCCTATAAGGGCCTGTTAATTCCTGCGT
>MU227357.1:1063081-1074002 GCA_018584345.1 Thuja plicata
TAATTAAAAGAGAGATTAAATCTTTTAATTAGATAAAAATGATCAAACCTTAGGAAATATTGAAATAATTGAATTAATTAAATTAATTACAATTTGATCAAGGAAATTGATTTGGATTGAAAATGTTACAAAGCATTGATTCAGAAATTTGATAAATTTATAAAATAATAAATGGGGCCCAAAGTCTAGGTGACCATTTTAGGGTGCATACAGTGAGCCTCTAATCTGGGAGGCACAGTGGTTCGAGTCACTTAATCTTAACAAATAATAATTAAATCTCAGCTTTAGCCCATCACCCATAAAAAATTAATGAATTTTATCAATTTAATTATAATTATAATTATGTTAATTTAATTATAATTTATAATGTATCTATTTATTGATTTATTTATTTTGTATTTATTTTATTATTTTCAACTTTATTCTAGGGAAGGGGTCATCACACACCCTTGTCTCTATACTTAATTTTTCTTTGTCATTGTTTATATATGAAGGGGTATCCCAATGAAATTCATTCAAATCAACAACATAATCCACACAAATCTATTCAAGAATCTAGCACACATATAAATTGATGCAGACCAGGGGTAGTTGTCACCTTATTGATACCATATTTCACAACAAAGATGTCTTCCAAACTTCAAATGCATGTTTCAAATCCTTAATTAGTGGATTTCTCTTCTTTTGGCCTAATCATCCTAGTAGTACTTCAAAATAAGTTTTTCAAGCATATCTCCCAAGGCTTCTCCAACCTCCACAATCTGATTACCATTTAGGATACCTGTTATGCCCCTTATTAAAATATCAAGGTTGTAGATAGGGTTATTTTGTAACAACACCCTCAACAATTGACTGGTAATGTTGTAACTAGGCCTAATTAGGCTTGTTTTACAAAGCAACTATGTGGTTACTTGACTCCAACTTCCAAGTATTCATTCCAGGGACCTAAACATGTCTCATAAGGTTTGAATCCACAATTTTCACCAAGTAGAGTGCTCCCCACAATACCATTCTACAACACCCTTTGTCTACCTATGCAATTTAAGCCTAATACATGGAGATATTAGGCTAGGGCATCACCACTTCTACATTTATCACCATCCCCTGATCCTGAAAAAACTTAATAAATATAAAATAAACCCTAAATTTCTCCATTCCACCAAATTAAAAAAAATTCCACCAGTAGAATGGGTTTTAAATCATAATTTTGTCAACCAAACCCTCAAACCTAGGGTTTTAGAGTGTCACAGAAAAATAGTTATAAATCGCTCAATACTTAATAGAAAAATGAGATCGGGAAAATGGAAAGGGGATTCAATTCTCCATCCAACGTCACCACTTTCAGATTATGGATCTTCCGTACAAATTCGTACAATTGACTTAAACAACACAAAAGCATTTAGAAATCAAGGAAACAATTACTTTTAATGCAATTTCTTCACATTGCATCCCATCAACCCTAGATTCAACTTCCTCAGACATATTTAACCATTTCACCAATGGTTTCAACTACTATTTGAATTACAACAATGTCTTTTGCACCTACATGACAAAAGTTGCAAAAATTGCATGACATCATTTTGACAACTATGACAACTTTTACAATATTTGTCATAAGACAAAAAAATGACTTCATAAGACTTTATTCACACCTTTACAAACATGTAAAATCTTTCAAATGACCTTATTACAACAATGAAACACAAAAGCCAAAACTATGCATGAAGTCTCATGGGTGCCCTGAACCATACGCCCTAGGCAAAAAGGACTCAAGTCCCATTGAGGAATTTGTTGCAACAAAAAATCTATTCTTTTCCACTGCATCCTTTGACCTCCAAATGGTTTCTCCTTCAATAAATCCCTTCCAATTAATCAAGTAGCAGAAATAAGCATTGTCCCTAGTCTTCGTGAACTCTTTGGCACCTAATTCATGCTTCAACTGTAGAAGTTCGTGTGATAGACGATCCATAGACTTTCCTTCACCTAAGAATGTTTTTGAATCTGCTTCTCTACCTACTACAATGTCTCTTCTTCTCTTGTAAGTAACTCCCTTGTTATGGTTCCTTGGTGTATGTATAAACTTGCTTTTTTCCCTTACAACTTATCTTTGATCTCTTCACCTCTATTTTTCACCTCTCCCATATGATGCTCTGTCCCCATGATTGCTACTTTCTCAAGTTTATGGTCTATTGATTTGACAAAAAAATAATTCCAACTACCCCCTTCTAAGTGTAGGTTCCTGGAAAGGGTTTAAACTACTAATTTAGAAACCAAGTTGATCTTTCAATTTTCTATGGAGAATCTAACACCAATTATCAATAATATCCAGGACTTGGACCAATTGCCAAGGATTTCTCTTGATCCTTCTGCACTTTGGGCTCTACAAAACTTGGGAGGGTGATCCCTTAATGCATTTACAATATCTGCACCCCACTTGTAAATAACAACAAAACAAAGCAAATAATCTCATGTAAAGGCTCAACAAAGAGGGAGAATGCTTAGGAATAGCTATTTCCCCAATGATCCTCAACCAATTGGAGCATGATATGTTAACAATATACAATAGCAATACATATGAAAATAAAAGATATTGCATGATTTTACAATTTTATGGCAGGAATCAAATGAATTTGAACACCAAATTGAAAATAAAACCAATACAAGTTGTGACCAGTGCATTATTCCATTGGGGACTCTAATTCATAAGAAATAAATAGCATATGAAAGACTTTTACTAATAGAATGTGATTCTGTGTATATTGAGAAATTCAGGTTCATATGCCTATGTAATTTTGTGTATATTTTTTTTTGTCAAAAGTGTTGGCTCTCAATATCCTTTTATTTTTTTCTAAAATTATCTCTAATCGATAGAATAACTTTTTTCCTTGGTGCCAAATTTTAAATTCCAATCTTACTATTCATGAGCATATTCATTCTTTCGAGGTAAACAAAAAGGCGAGTTTCTTTCTTAAATTGGATCTTATTAAAACCTATGACAGAGTGAATTGGAGATTTCTTTTTAAATTTCTTAATTTTTTTTAAGTTCAAGGAGAAGTTTCTTGAAATCATTTGGCAATTTTTATGTACAACTAGATCTTCAATGATTGTTAATGACTCTCCTTCAGGTTTCTGCAGAAGCTCCAAGGGACTCAAACAAGAGGATCCCATCTCCCCCCTTCTTCTTTTTTCTCATTATGATTGAAGTCCTTGGTAGATATTTATAAAAAATGATCACTACTGGTGTGTTAAGGGGTCTTTGTCCCTCCTCTTGCTAGCTAATTTGTTTGCATAAAATTTTTATTGATATCATTATTATTGGGGAATCATCTATTGTGGAAGCTTGTAATCTTAAGAAGGTTATCTCTACCTATGAAGATTCATTTTTCCAAAATATAAATCTTCATAAGAGCTTTATTTTGTTCCTTAATACTCCTAAAGATAGGCAAAGGATAACTATTGATGTTTTGGGCTGCAAAATTGAGCTTTTTCCTTCAACCTATCTTGGACTTCCTTTGTGTAGTAGGGTTTTGGATTCCTTCTGGATGAAGCTTATTAACAAGTTTGACTTGAAGCTAGCTAGATAGGAAGGGGACCTCTTAAGTTAGAAGGGAAAGGTCAATTTGATAAAGGTATCACTTCAAAACCTTCAAGTTTATGTGATGGGTCTCTTTAAAATTCCTGCAAAATTTACAGAGGCTATAAAAAGAATTTAGAAGCATTTTTAATAGTCTGGTATTGAAGAGAAAAAATGATTCAACTTGTGGCATGCAACAATGTTTTCATATCTAAAAAATGTCAGCTTGGGTTTGAATGTGGAGAAGATTCCTAATGTCGGCTTGGGTTTCAATATCTATCTATCTACCTCTATCTTTTTTTAAATGTGGAGAAGATTCCTAATTTTTCATTGATTTGGAACCATGTGAAGTTGTCAAAATTCATCATTCAGAAAAGTTCAAAATGGAAACTTGGATCAGGAAGATTAATCAAATTTTGGGATGAAAGTTGGTTGCAAGGAAATGACCTATTATCTAAGTCTCTGATTTATGGAACCTTTATGGAGGATTGTATGAATAGATTTGGAGCATTTTTAAAAATATATATTCAAAATGGTTCTTGGAAATATTTAACAGTGGTTCACAGGGATCTTTAAAGCCTTCGGTGCATGCTCAATTCAATTTATATTTTGCAACAAGCTTCCTTGGACAAGATGGTGTGGGCAGCCTCCCCTCCTGGTTTTTATTCAATTGCCTTAGTTGTCTCTATATTGTATCCTACTATTTTTCCTCCACCTTTTTGGGCTAGAATTTTGAGCTCAACATTGATTCCCAATATTAATATTTTTTATGGATCTTTCTTCAAAACTGGCTCCTAACTTTGGATAATTTATGTGAAAGGGTTCTTTCTCTTGTTAATAGATATTTCCTTTATTTTGAAAATTTGTGAAATTTCCACGCATCTCCTTTTGGATTACACTATTATGTGTGATGTTTGATCTCATATTTATGGTCTTTGGAGCTTTGATTGGATCTTCCTCTTCTCTTTGGTTGATCTCTTAGGTCAATAGTTTTCCCCCTCCACTAATTATGCCCTTTATTTCCTTTGGTCCCTTTTTATTCCTCACTTGGCCTAAGGTGTCTAGAAAGAAAGGAATAATTGGGTGTTTAGGCACTCCCCTCTTGGATTTTATCTAGTGTCTTCTAGAATTTGCAGAGTCGTCAAGGATTTTTTATTTTTGGGATCTCTTCTTCCAAACGTAGGGATAGAGTTCCTCTAATTGATTATTATAATACTATGTGTCAAACCCATCCTCATGGTTCCATTAAGGTTAAAATTGATGTGGTGAAAAAAGGAAACCATAGGCCTATTGGTTGTGGGGAAGTGCTAAGAGATGAAAATGGTCAATTCATTTCAGAGTTGGGACTCCCCTTGGGAAGCTAGAAAAATTATCTTATTGAAGTTGTTGCTACTTACCACAGGTTATTTCTTTCCTACCAATCGAATTGTAAACATGTTTCGATTGAAGGAGACTTTGATAACATTGCAAAATGCCTCAAAAGGTTGCAAAGACCTAGTTGGATTATCAAGCATTGGACCCAGGACTCTATAGCTATTATAAATATTTTTTATAAAGTCCACATTTCTAACATATTTTGGGAAGCCAATGGTGTTGATGACTCAATATTGGTGTCCAAAGTAATATTAAACTGAAGTGGTGAAGGGGTGATATATTGCCAACTCAAACCAAGGATTTAATTGTCTATAACAAGAAACATGCTTGGGTAGAGGACCTTACTTTTAATGATGATTTGTAATCTTTTGCTAAAAAATTTCATCATTATTACCACACACTTTGTGGGTAATTTGAAAAACCTTTTTTATGGAGTTGAGCACAATATCATGCATCTTAACAAATCTAGAGCTTATAATGAGGTTGGACGATATACATAAAGGGAAGGGATTTCATCATGGGAGGTGACAAGAACATATTAGATGCCCTCGCCAATGAAGAATTAAAGATAAATAAAACAATATGGAGAATCGTGTATAAAGCATGGGTTTCACCCTACATGGAATGACTTTTTGGTTTCAACAACAATATATCTAAAATGTATGTTCAAGGTTGGAAATACGAGCATGTTAATGTGTATGGCCAAAATTTTGACATAACAAGGGAGCTAATTATAATGTGACTAGGCTTTCCATGGAAGGAAAGAACTTTTTCTAGGATCGAAAGTCCTTTTATGTGGAAGTTCATAATTTTATGAAAGTGAAAGATGGAAAGCACCTGGTGAAGCAATCTAATGGAAACTACAAGATGAAATCCTTGAAACCACTATGTGCGATAGTTCTCAAGGTACTTACTCAGTACTTTAATTTTGACGGTCACTATACATTTGTTTATGGGTATCATTTTTCTCTTCTAAACCATTTTATACATAAAGAAAAGATTTCCTTTATGTTTTATCTTCTTTTTTTGTTGAGAATGGGTATTAGAGACTGTAGAAAGATCCCTAGGAACTCTATCATGCATGAAGGGTTAATCTTGTTGTTTATGGAACATTTTAAGTTTTCTAAGTGGAAGTCAAAGATACCCCATATTTGAGAAACTCCTAAAAATGACAACTCTAAGTTAGAGGAAGAGGGCTCGTATAGCCTTTATTCTGATGAGGATGGATGGAAAATTAAGGATAAAGATGATCCTAATTTCATTTATCAGGAGGAGAAAAGAAAGAAGTCAGAAAAGAAGAAAGAGGTTAAAAATGAAAAAAACATCATTTGTTTACTCTGTTTGTAGAGATATTGAACACAATAGCCAAAGGTGTTTAGAAGATTACCTTCTAGATGTTGATAGGGAAGGAAGACCTTATTTTCCTAAATATATGGAGAAAGATTCTTTGCTCTTAAATTTTGATATAGAAAGCCCTAGTGATCTTTTGGGAGTGGCCACAAATGCAGCAATGGATACTTTTAGAATGAACAAGTATTTCTTTGATGAACTGAGTGATATAAATATTAAATTTTGATCTCTACAAAGTAATTTTTTAAAAATCAAGTCTTAAGGTGATTTGTGGATTGAAAAGGAAGGAATAAATATTGTTGCCTCGCTTCTGAAGGCGGTCAAGGATGTTGAGAATATGAAATAGGACTTTGAGTGTAGAATTATTACATTGGAGGCTAATTACAAGGAAATTAATGGCAATCTCATTACCTTGGTCAATTTCAGCTACAAAGTTAAGACAATGTGAAGGTAATGACTGATAAATTTGAGAAAAAAAACATGAAACCAAGATGAAATTTGTGGATTTAAAGGGGTTGGGTAACGATAAATAGATACTTTAGGAGGAAGATAAAGGGCCCAGTACTCGCATGCAGGCACACCTCAAAAGAGATAATGAGAAATTTAACCAGAATCTAAACGACATGAAAAGGCTCTCTATGAATGTCTCTCAACTCAAAGCTATAGCAGCAGAGGCTTGAAAAGCTTGAATTAGTTCTTGTTTTATTTCTTGATTTATTTCCTTTTTGTTGTGGGTTGGCCTCCTTTTTCTTTATTGTTTGCTAATGGCAGCTTTTTTGTAAATAGGGTTTTGAGTCCCTTCAAAATCTGTTTGACCCTTATTAAAAAGCTTAGCTATATTAAAGAGAGTGGTTTTCCACAATCCATCATATAGTTATGTTGTTATTTTTTGGGAATGGTTGTGTTTTATTTTTTGTATCAACATTTTGGATCAACATTTAGCTATATTATCTAGTGAGGTGATCATGTTAAAGTGGAGGCAAAATGTGGATTCAAGTTTGCATACTTTACATTTTTTACTATACATGTTGCACTCACTCTAGTAGACATTCCTTTAGTGTGTTATAGGTCATGCTTAGTTTTTTTCTTCAATCCTTTTATCTTCACCTAATAATAAAATTTTATCTATGAATATGATGCTCTTTCTAATCTCTCTTGACTTAGCTCGCCAATTTAGTTATATATCAATTCATTTACAATTAACCATCTTCTAGATTTGTGTTAATTATGTCTCTACAAAAAATACAAGCTAATTGTAGAGGTGTCATCATAGACACTTTCATGAATGTGAAGATGTCTCCATAGTTGTGAATCTACTTTATAATAATTAATCAACACATACATACATTTAAACCCTTTTAGATTTCTAATTAATCATACCTTTAATTATTTTTCTGCATCTTTATTAAGATATTATTATTATCTAAAATAGAATCTTTGTGACATTCACAGTATACGAAAGCCTTAAATTTATCCTTCTTAGTTGGATATATGTTCTTTGCTCTTATTCTTGGTCCAACTTCTTAGCTACTTGGAATTGTATTTTCTCTTCTTGGTCCAACTTCTTGACTAATTGGAAATTTGAACAATATTGTAATGTTGCATAGCTCTAGCATATATTCATTTCACCATTCTAGATTATTGACAAAGCTACTCCTTTGCTAAGATAATATTTTTATTTATTTATTTTAATGATACATTATTTTTAAATTTATTTCAATTTTATATATTTAATCTAGTATTTATTAATGTCTAAAATGGAGGGGGAAACGAGGTGTTCACTGGTTTGTGCATAGAAATTAGGAACTAGGCCTATTTCACTCTTATTTACATTAAAGAGAGTGGATCCAATTAGCTCAACCTCAAATTCAAATGAAAAGGATTGAGCACAAGATGAATCCAATCTTGTCCTTATTTGAATTGAAAATGATACTTCAACGATGTGGATGGAATTAAGGGATTATGGTTAGAAGGTGAAAAATCAACAATGAAAAGTATAAACAGATAATTAAAGAAAAGATAATCATGAAACCAACCTAAATCTAGAAAGAGGATGTAGCGAGGAAGTTGTCATACAAATCTAAGCTGAAACAAGGTGGTCAATGTTGCCTTAGGTGCCCTTAACCCACAAGGTGAATTTATGAGCACCGGGACTAAATTTGGAATCTTGAGACCTTGTTACTACTTCCTACCAATTCTCACTGGCTTCTAGGAGGTCGATGACGTCCCAATCACCCTTGAATAGGACTATAGAACCCTTAACCAAATCTATGGAAACCCTGACCAAGTCTATAGCACTCCAAGCACCTTAGAGTAGGCTTTTGGTGCTAAATTTTTTAGTGAAGATTTTTCTTTGTCTTTTGATCATTCTATATTCAGTCTCCATCGGAAACTTGTAGCTAGAAATGGATCAACACACAAGAGGAGAGAAGTGGTGTTTGAGAATGTATAGAGGTTTTCCTTAGTAAAACCCTACGTTGGGACTCAACCCTACAATGATGATGAATTGAAATGCTTTAAATATAAGTGTGTAATTGAAATGATTATACCTTCAATTGATGATGTTATGTTCTTAGGATAAATACTCCATTTTTTCATGCAATGACATGATAAATCATCATAAAATCATAATTGAATATGTCATGATGTAGTTTGTTGTTGCTTGAATCAGATATGCTCTTGAAGAAGAAGAATTTCTCTTGAAGTGTTGTGATGAGATATGATATGATGAAATAAATTAGGATGGATGCTTTATATAAGGATTTCAAAGTAAAATCACCTTTCGACCAAATTAAAATTATTATTTTTTCACATCGAGGATAGTTTTAGAAAGGGCAAGACTGAAATAATATCCTCCCAAATTTATGGTAAAAAATCAAAGGTTGGGGCGATGTAGACTTGACTAAATTGGCCTAACTTTTTTAGGGATGCGTGATAATGGGGCCTACATGCTTGAAATGTATTTTCATGGAATGATATAATGTTTATGTTGGGATTAAGGTACCATCTACCTTGTAAATCCGATGAAATGATTTCAAAATCCTTGGAAAGTGTCCTAAATCACTTACGATGTATTGGAAAAATAATTTATAATATTTATTTCTCACTATTGTTTGCAATACATTAATAAGGGGTAATGAGTCACACTAGTAGCAACAAAAGTGGTTTGTGGACATAATTATTTAATATTATTTTCCCCACTTATGGATGTTTAGAATAAGATATTTAATCACTTAAAAAGTGGAAAAAGAATGACCTATGGGATTCTCCAAGTGGGAGCATGGAAGAGGAAATGGGTGTCTCTTGGTTTCTAGTCATTTATTACATTTAATATAATGATTTATCATGAAAGTATAGGTGACCATATTGGAGGCTAGGTATTGGAAGCTAAACCGTTGTCTTTTGAGTTCCATGGAGGCATTCCAAGGGTTGTGATCACGAAGAATGGAGAGGCTCCTTTGGGAACCTTTATTGGTGGTTTTGGAGCTCTTGTCATTGTATAAATACATCCTTTTGGGTGTAGACTAAGATGCAACAAATCAAAACAATCGAATGTAGATTTCTATACAAGTTTGAAGGATTGATGGGAAGCATAAGGAAGTTGTTCACATGTGCATAAGTCCTACTATGGTGGAGACAAAGAGGAGAATGGAAGTGATTGTATTGTAAGCACATTCTGTATTATTAATGCAAGCTTGTCCTCTCTTCTTGGTGGAGTTTTTTCCTACAAGGGTTTCTCCATGTAAATCATGTGTTATGTGTCGATGTTATCTTTTTGACTTATTCATTATTGTTACTATCTGATGTTGATGTTAAATCATTATTTATTGTTGTTATAAGTTCACAGAAGATACATTAATTAATCGTGGTTAACAAGCTACTTTTTGGCATCGTAAAGAAGAAGGATCTTATCATGGATTTTATACAATTAAGGTAACTTAATTTTCAGATTTTTATATGAGTTTTAGATTTTCATGTTGTAGTTATCCAAGCCTTATATCTCATCATTTGATTAGTTTATTGGATAGAGATTGATCTTCACTACCTTTGGTATTGAGCGTGTTTATATCTCAATAGTTTAGATGGGGGAAACGTGCCTTGAGATTTAAAATGGGGTAGGACTTATAATAAATTAAAAGGGTAAATGCACAATAATCTGTCACCCTTTTACAAAGGAAAAGGACAACAACACCAAAACTATAAAACTTCAAGGGCATAAAATTCACATTTCTGTTGAGAATTTGAAGATGATGTAAGCTGATGAAATGTGTGAAATAGGCTGAATTACATGTCTGAACCAAAATTAATATGTTTTTTGAAATTTTAAGGTCTATTTTTCATTTCGTGAAAATACTGTAAATCAGGGAGTTTACTTCCCACCAAATCATTATAATTAAAACATTAGATTTTCCTCTAATTTCATAATATGTTTTAGATGACATGTATATCTAGTGTCAAAAAAGAGAAAGAAGTGTTTTCGATGTATACTTTTCCCATTATAAGTATTCAAAGTTGAACTTAGTTGAAATCAACCGTTTTTGTCTCCTGCCATTTTTCCCCTATCAAAACTATACCAAAAACCAAATAAATTACATATTATTGAAGAGGACTCTCTTCTCTAGT
>MU227357.1:1082219-1104807 GCA_018584345.1 Thuja plicata
GAAAATTTACATAACTTGCTCTATGATTAGTTTAAACTAAAACATGTACATCAATCTAAATGGACTTATATATATAGATCAAAATAAAACATGCATGTACAACATCAACATAACAATGTAAATGGACCTGTAAATATCAATGTATCAACGTAAAAAGCACATGTACATAGATCAATGTAAATGTCTAGATGTCAACATAAAACATGCATGTAACAATGTACAAATGTCTAGATATAGATCAACATATAAAACATAAAAAATACATGTACAACATCAACATAACAATGTAAATGGACCTATAAATATCAATGTATCAATGTAAAAAAACACATGTACATGGATCAATGTAAATGTCTAGATGTCAGCATAAAATATGCATGTAACAATGTACAAATATCTAGATATATAGATCAATATAACAATGTAAATGGACCTGTAAATATCAATGTATCAAAGTACTATCAATGTAAAACAGATGTGTGTATATAATCTAGATCTCTCATGTGTAAATCTAGATCAATAACTGCCATGATCACCACTCTGTGTAGGCCTATGTGGATCGTCATCCCGCTGGACCTGAGTCTGTATATGTACAAATATGTATAACAATTTTAAAACAAATTTAATTAATATATATTTATCCAGACCAAGCTTTTTTCTAAATGTACATGTTTAAACTTGAAACGAATAAACTATTTAAAATAATTTAAATTAAGTTTTACCTCTATATCCTGATGAATCGGATCAACGGGCTCCTCTAAATCTCCATATACAGCGCCCCTCGTAGTGTCATGTACCTGGTTCAAATTAATTTAAAATATATATAGTTAAATTTATATACATTAATGGAATTTATATAAATAAATTAAATACAAAATTACTTGATTGTTCTTGAATCTTGAAATTAAATGGTTTCAAGTGTACCTGGTGTAATGCACGTCCAATGTCAGATAACTCATAAGAATGTAAGGACACTGTCTCAGGATCAATGCCCTCATCCATAAGCAAATATGGGAATCCAGTGTGAAATCATGAGGTCGTAGGTGTCTTATATAGGGGAGCCTGTGTATGTTGTTGAGGTAGTGTAAGATCATCCACACTCTGTCGTGGAGCTATAGGATGTATCTAGACATCCTCCTGTCTGGAGGTACCTGCCTCTGCATCTCCTTGTCCTCGTCTACTGCATGTGGAGGATCTCGAGGCCTGGTCTCCTCGAACAAATGTAGAAATATCACGTGGAGGAACCCCATGTGTTGTAGAAATGAGATGGTAAGCTGCAAGGAGATCACTGACTAAACTGGAGCTCATGTCGCGCAGACGATCCTCTGGTAGCCGTAATATCTCATATGGAGTGGGAAGATCATATCGGATGTATGGATCGTAAAATGGACTAGAAGGATCAACGCCAGCGCTCGTCCAGGATCTGAGCATGTACCTACCCACATGATCAGATGACAACTCATCGACCTGAATCGCGATGGTGGCAATGCTAGAAACCATATCTACATGTGCATCCTCAACAGCAACCTGTCCAGCTCCAGTGTAGGTCTCCAAACCTTTTGGAAGAACCAAAAGGTTTTGACCCACCAATGCCCTCTTACTAGGGGGTCGTGGTGGATCAGGTTGTCTACACTTATCCTGGTATCTCCCCCGACCCTGACCAGCATGTGGAGGTAAATCTGTGTAATCAACATCATAACCTAAATGGAACTCTGCAAATAGTTTTTTGCAGAAATATAAGGGCACCTCATCCTTTTGGGGCCACATATGATGGGCCGCCAACCATCTGGGATATATAAAAGGAGCTACTAACTGATCTGTACATTTTGTGACCCTATATTCTCTAACCACTTTCTTTTCTATCCAATGGGTCCCAAACATGTTCTTAACCTGAGTAACAGTAACATCCCCATCAACTGTCCTCCAACCGACAGTACCTGTAACAGTGCTAGATGGGCTATGGTAAACAGAATCAATAGATGAATCATCATATGGATTGTATGATTCAGCCTTCTGAATCATACTCATCAACTCTGTACGAATGGAAATCAATTTCTCCCTATTAGGGAGGGTAGCTCTATTCTGCAACGTCCTCTCTAGCGCAACTAGAGCGGCGTGCATCCTCGTGATAGTCTCCTATCTACGACTATCACATCTTTGTGGGGTATCATGGCAGCCTGACGATGCTCGTGAGGCCTGACTACCATGAATGCTAGGGTCTGAACCAGTAGAAGCCATGTGATGTAGAAATGTAATATCTAGAGATTAAAAAAAATGCACTTGCTGCAAGTGGGCACATACATGTGTACATTCAATAGGAAATCAATTTATATACGTACATGTGTTGAAAAAGAACATGTTTTTAAATTAAAAAATTAAAAAAATATCTATACATACATATTTAAATTTTAAACAAATTCAATTTACATCTTCAACATGAAACATTTTTTCAAACAAAAGTTCAGAAATTTTAAACAATGAAAATTGCACACATGTACATGTATTAAGATAAATATCTACATAATATATGTATGTCCATCTGAACAAAAATATTCATGACATCCCCTTAAGCATTAATACATCAAAAAAAGATTCCACATGTACATAACTTTTAAGCGATTTTAAGATTTTAATATATACAAATTGATTTATGTAACCTAGTACGTAAGACTTCTAGGGTTTTATTATGTACTAATTTTGAAAGTTGTGTATGTAATGAAAATGTCTAGAATGATCAAGTTGTGACAAAAAGATTTTTGGCACGTTTTGAAGTAATAAATATAGTCATGTATCCTAAATTAATTCCCTATAATGATTGTTTCGGATGACTAAAGACTAATTAGATTCATGAAACAAAAGTTATGCTTCTAGTTTACGTTTTGGTTAAATTATATGATTTTAGGCTTTTAAGTTTACGTATAAATGTTTCATAATTTTGGATTTGGGTTTGCGTTTATGTTTCAAAATTTTGGGTAAATTATGTGTAAGTTTGAGTTTGCGTTTAAGTTTGGGTTTGCATTTAAATGTTTTTAAATAACATCAATTATATTCAACCTAAAAAAATTTATTTCTAGAAAATGAAGAAAAAAACAATGACATTACAATGTTAAATAAAAAAATTCATTTTACATATATGTTTAAATGCAGTAAAACATTAAAAAAAAAAGGGCCCTACCTAGAACTCGGCCGAGTTATCTTCTCAGCTCCACATGCTCAATCTTAGCCCCTCAATGTGCAAATGAGGGGCTAGCGGGCTATTTTTGGGTTTTTTAAATGCTTCGCATACTCGGCCGAGTAGCTCTCGGTCGAGACTCCCAGGCCACGTAGGCGCCACTTAGTGCCGTGTGGCGCCCACGTCAACTCGGCCGTGTGGGACTCGGCCGAGTATAACGCAAATGAGCACCCGGAGGTGTCCTAAGGGGTGACAGATTATTGTGCTTTTACCCAAAATGATAACAGATAAAGGGCACGCCTAGAATTAAGGACCCAAAAAATGAAGTGTAGATAGATTAAAGTGGAATAGGACTCATAATATTAATTCAAATATTAAATTAAATCAATAAAAGTCTTATAGTGCATAAAGCAATGAGAAATATTAAAATGAGTGGTAGGGGAGTGAAATTGGATACCCTAATTAAAGACGTACAATTTATGATGCTACAATGTCAAAAGATATTCTACGATAACACCAAGAGCTCGAGTGTGATAGCATGAGTACAATAATAAAAAAATTAACTTTTTATCTTAAATTTGACAGTGATTTACAAATCAAAAATTTTAATATTCAATAGTAAACATAGATTACACATTAAATTTTTGTCTCCATATACATAATAAATAAAATAAAATATTTTTTAAATAATTCAAATTGATATCCCTCAACATTTATTAAATAGATGTATTTAAAATATCTATAATAATTTTAAATTGTCAATCTAAATGAATTATTTATTTAATGCTTCACTAATTAAATTAATAAATAAATATTTATATAAAGCGGTGATTTGTACCATCTTATGTCAAAATAAAATTGTCTATAAAGTTTAAGCTAAGCTTGTAGCCCTTAACAAATGTGTAAACCAAATCATATTGGTTAAGAATAAAGATTACCATGTGCACAAGTTTAGATGTATTTAAAATATCTATACTAATTTTAAATTCTCCATCTAAATTATTTATTTATTATATACTTCACTTATTTATTTTTTTCTTTTTTTTTTAATCTTTGAGTGGGTGTCCTTGTAATTGAGCCCAACCCAAATTACCTTACCCTGGTCTTACTAAATTACCTTACCTTGGTATGTCTTACTCCCAAGTTAGGGTCAAGGTTCATTTGTACCTTTCAATGTCACCAAAGTAATTGTTTATAAAACTAGGCTAAAATTGTGACCCCTAACATTATATGTTTGTTTAGAATAAAGATTATCACATTCATAAGCTTAAATGTATTTAAAATATCTATACTAATTTTAAATTCTCAATTTAAATCAATTATATATTTAATACTTCACTTTTTTATATATAAAACAAATATTTATATAAGTTGATGTATCTTTCTATGTAGAAAAGTAATTATCTATAAAGTTAGGCTAAGCTAAATTATAGTGTCTACAAATTATATATTTAAAATATCCATACTAATTTTATATAAGGTAGTGATTTGTACCTTTGATAGAGTTAGGCAAAGGTTGGAGTGTAGGCCAAATATATATTTGTTTGGAATTAAAGATTGTGGCGCCCAGAAGGTTTTAGTCGTCCAATAAACTTGTTTCCCATCATTGCTATAAGTTGAAAAATTATATAAGCAAAACTATCCCTTGTTTCACGGAAGACAGACAAAATCAAAGTACACGCGCCAGCTGCACAGGGCCCCACCTCTACACTTCACAATTACTCATACTGTTGTCATCTCTTTAATGGCCTTACACTGTAACAGACCGTTTCCTTAATCGGTCGACAGCAATCATATTACATATTCACCCACTGTATTACAGAAATGGACAGCAGTCATATTGCATATAGACCCACTGTATTACAGAAATGGACAACACTGATACACCACCTGTCATTATGTACAGAGCTGCTTCAACCACATGCCAATGTCCAAGAAAAGGACACTTTTTTCAGGAAACATGATTGAAGAGTTTTCTCTATTCCCTCCAATACTCTGTTTCAATTCAGAGACCAGCTCTGAGAGCTTTCATCCATATCTTCTCTGTTTCAAACAGCTATGTGAAACCTATATTTATATACCTTACCTACTAGATTAATTTCACAAAACATATTGGAGGACAGAGTAAAGTTTGGACAATTTGAATAAGTATTTTTTAAGGAGGAAGGTTTTGTAAAAGGGCAGATTTATAGCTGAAGAATTTGAAAACGAGTTAATTTGATGTCTTCAAGTTTCTTATTTGATATTTGAAATTCATGATAGACAAATTAACATAGAAAAGAATTTGAAAATAAATTAATTTGATGTCCCTTGATCTATTAGACCATTCATTCATCTCTTATACCACTCATTCATTCATATATGAAAGCAACTTCTAAGCACCCAAATGAATGAAACTACTGCTGTGATCTCATATACTTACTGAATATCAAGGCAAGTCCCAAATGAATGAAACTACTTTGATATTAAACACCCAAATGAATGAAACTACTTCAAGGCAACTCCCAATGAATGAAACTACTTTGATATTAAACACCCAAATGAATGAAACTACTTCAAGGCAACTCCCAAATGAATGAAACTACTTTGATATTAAACACCCAAATGAATGAAACTACTTTGATATTAAACACCCAAATGAATGAAACTACTTTGATATCAATTAAGGACATCCCTTTGGTATCAGTTAAGAATATTTAAGTTTGGCTGTCATACTATTAATTTTTTTTTAAGTTCATCAATGTTTTAGATTAGATTCTATGATCCCTTTTTAAGATGTAGTGAATCAGAAAAGAGAAATCAATCTTCTGTGATCCCTTTATAAGATGTTGTGATGTAGTGATGTAGTGAATCACAGAAAAAGAGTCAATGTAATTAAATTTAAAAAGATTACTTTGGATTTAGACTCTATGATCCCTTTTCAAGATGTAGTGAATCACAGAAAAGAGTCAATGTAATTAATTTAAAAAAGATTACTTTGGGATTAGATTCCATGATCCCTTTTCAAGATGTAGTGAACCAGAGAAGTTGAACCAGAAAAGAGATATATAACCAGAGAAGTTGAACCAGAAAAGAGATATATAACCAGATAAGAGAAATCAATGCCTTCTATGATCCCTCATTAAGATGTAGCGAACCAGAGAGGAGAAGTCAATGTACTTAATTTAAAATATTTCTTCTGATATCAAGAGTATGTTATTTAATCAAGTTTTGAGATCCATTTTCAAGATGTAGCGAACCAGAGAGAAGTCAATGCACTTAATTTAAAAGATTACTTCCGATATCAAGAGAGTGTTATTTAATCAAATTTTAGATCACATTATAGATCAAGTGTTTCAAAACATTAATTCATAAACATACACAATTGATTTCAGAAACAATCTGTTCTTTTGAATGCTACATGAACTGTCAAAACCTAATTTCAACCAACGTAATATTTGAGATACCACTCAGCAATCCTTCATCAGAAAAAAGAAAGTGTTCCACAATATCAATTCAAAAACATACACAATTGATTACAGAAACAGTCTTTTGTATGCTACAGGAACTGTCAAGACCTATTGTCAACCAATGTATTTAATTCTCTTCTGTCTTTTGTAAGCTACATGAACTGTGCAGAACTAATGTCAACCAATGTAATTGATTCTCTTCTCTGATTCATTTCATATGATCAAAAACCTAATGATGGATCAGGAGTATGATCTAAATAATCCTGATGAAAAAATATTTGTGCAATCAAATCCAAAACGCTTTCAAAAAAAAAAAATTCTTTCTTTCATAGTTTTTCATTCAGTATATTATGGTTCTTCAGATTGGGTGTTGAAAATCAGTTCATATCATATTTAACATACAGTTAGATGATACCATTCATATAACTTGGGCCTGAAAAAAACACTATCTCAATAAATACAACACATAGCAGATACCCACATGAGAATATGAGCAATATTCTTCAAACAGTGGCTATCTTGATATACATTATGTATATGTTGCTCTAAAGAGGCTCTACCTAAGTAATTTACAGCTTAACTCGGAGACTTTCCATCCTGACTGCTTTAGAGGATGACTAGTAGAATGCAAATGGGTGAAATAACTACATTGAAATGGCTTATTTCAGGACAATGAGGTTTCATTGTCCAAGGTATAAACCGATCTGATTTCTTGAGTTTGGGTATGTCAAAACTTGCAACATTGACAGTATGATGTGCTGCTGTTGATCTCTTCCCTTTGAAGATGCCAAGCAAGTGCAACAGCCTGCAAGAACTGTAGCAACTCTTCACGAGCATCCACAAACAGGCCTTGCAGACATCCTCTTTGGAAGGCCTTTTAGGACTAGGGTGAACATTCGGAATCTGAAGAGTTTGGGGCATCTGAGATCACAGACAATGAGAAGTCGTTAGTAACTATACCAGTGCAGTACAATGTAGGTGGATCAAATGTGATGCATCATACAAAATTACAGTTGTGAGAAAAGCTGGGGTTGTTCAACTAGCTAGAAGAAAAGCTATCAATATTCTTCCTCCTTTAGGTTATAGGATTTTAAGTCACAAATAAAATGTAATTTTATGGAAAGACACAAGACTACCCTTCTGAAATACATGCCCAGAGAGCCATAACACAGATGTAAATAGATTGCTAGTTACAAATTTTCTAAAGATGAATACACAAAAAAGGTGAAAAATAAGCTATAGAATCCTGAATCCATCTTAAACCCTTATTTTCCATATAATATGCTATCAGGCTCTACTACTTCCCTGGTATTGAGGTGAGGATATCTCAAGGTTCTAGCCACAGTTAGCAACTGGTGTTTCCCCCTAGTACTACCCATCATCACAAATTCATTATAATAAGGGATCTAAGGAATCTTAGTGAAATAATAAGAGAAATGGTTATCACGGACAGGAACGAGAATTCCATGAAGTGAGAAATGCAAAAAGAAAAATGCCTGAATCAATTCCTAGCTGGACAAGAAACCCTATTAAGAAAAGAAGAAGAGGAATGACTGTCAGATTATTTGTAACGAACAAAAACCCAGGTAACAGGGTATAGGCAGAGACTGCATGCAACAATGAGATGAATGCATTTTGGGTTCTACCGATGTAAAAGAAAAAGAAACATTTTGTAAGGAAAGAGAACAGATAGCCTAGGCTACATACCATTAGCATAATTCGACCTCTTGCAGTGGGCTATAGCTCCTTGAATGGCACTCTGCAGCTCCAACATTGTACTCTCACTATTATAGTTGGGCAATGGACGATTCAAATTAGGAGAAGAGTTTTTCCCCTTACCAAAATTCTTGTAAACCATTTTCAAGTTACCAGAAAATGGAAACTGGTTTTGACCTCTCTCTGAGCCTGAAACCCCACTGTTTCCAACTCCATTGGTAACTCCGTGTTTCTCCAGATCTGCACACTTGGTTCTCTCATTAGACCTCTGAGAAATCTTCACATAGAGAGGCTTAATCATCTTTACATACTTCTGAACAATCTGCTTTGCTCTTTTCTTGTCCCTCACATTGTCTTGTAGCTGTCCAATATCCCCATCAGAATCTTCTGTTTTCTTCTGGAAACCATTGTTGGTCTCATCTCTCTTGGTCCTAGAATTCTCCCTAGTGAAAAGAGAAACCAGTGGAACATCCACTACCTTGAATTTCACAGTGAAAAACTTGTTCTGCTTCTGCACAGGACAATCAATACCACCTCCATATTCAGCACAGGAAGCTTGCAGATCCATTCCAACTTTGGCTGATTTTTTCAACCCAAAAAGAGATATCTTCAACTTAGTAGCAGTTTTGAGCAATGTGGGGAACTGGGTCTTGATCCCATTAACATTGCTACATTGCAGAGATCCTTTTCCATCATCAACCTCAAGCCTTCTGATCATGTTCGCATTAGGAAAAACTTGGAGGGGAAGCAACTGGCCTTTATAGAACAAGTTATCTGCAGGGGAAATGAATTGATTTGGGTTGGGCTGATTGGAACTTGAAATGGAGAAGTTGAACTCAAATTCATCTTCTTCACCATCCTTGTCAGGGTTCTTGTTATTTTTCAAGGGACCATCACAGAAGAGAGGCATTGTGAAATCAATGTCAAAGAAAGGGCCATCATCATCATCTCCCTGAGTATCAACTACAATGGAGCTGGGTGAGTATGAAACAACTTCTCGGCTCTCTGAACTACTGTATTTGCTTAAACACAAGGTTTCCATTGTAATGATGTTCTCAGAGCTCTATAGTATCTATATACTACAGTGTGGGTGCTTAGGCTTATGAACGATCTAGAAGCCAGAGGACTACTATACTGAGCATGCATAGAGCGAAGTAAGTTACAGATGGAATGGTGAAATTATATAGGAGCAGCCTGGTGAATGCAGACAGATGCAAATGCATTTACTGTTACATTTAATCAATTACACCAACTATGTGGTGACTACGTGGCATGGCCTTCCACGTTGCCATTTACAAATATTGTCTTGTCATTGGGTGTTGGGGATAAAGCCCGCCTAGGAAATATAAGTGTCAAGGGATAAGGGTGCATACTCTGCCCTTTTATTTACTGGTTTAATTTATTTATTTCATTATTTAATATTTGTGTATTTAAGGAAAGTTCTAGGTTATTAGGGGTGATTGAAGAATCTTGTTTTATATAAAAATATTTTTATTTTATTTTTCTAACGAGGCAGAATTGGTAGGGGTAATCTAATGATTTGGACTTTCATTGGAGTTGATCGTATACCAAATGTTAAATATGGTCAATTCAGGAAGATGCTACAATTCTGGAAGATACATATCCTAGAAATGATTTTCAGAATATGGGCTGGACCCGTTTGGGTCACTCGGAAGATGACTGAGAAGATGCATAAATAATTTTAATTATTTATTTCTTAATTATTTTTTAATACGGTATGTATGTGTGTATATATACACACATACATGTGTGTGTGTATATACACACATACATGTGTGTGTGTATATACACACATACATGTGTGTGTATACACACATACACACACATGTGTATATATATACACACATACACATGTGTGTCTACACCCACATACATGCATATACACACATTTATGTATATATACATATTTACACATATACACACATTTGTGTGTGTGTGTGTATATATATATATATATATATATATACACACACATTTATGTATATATACATATTTACACATATACACACATATAAATTTCACATTTACACATACACATAGACACACATATTTGTGTATATATACATATTTACACATATACACATATTTGTGTATATATACATATTTACACATATACACACATTTGTCTATATATACATATTTACACATATACATACATATACACATATTTATGTATATATACATATTTACACATATACACACATATATACACATTTGTGTATATATACATATTTACACATATACACACATGTATGCACATATACATACATGTGTGTATATACACACATACACACAGATACACACATTTGTGTATATATAGACATATACACACATTTGTATATATATACATGCATATACACACATACACACATTTACACATCTATCATGTCACGGATCCGACGAGATATTAAATTTGCTTTTGTAAAAATTGGAATTGGAATTGAAATTCTAATTCCACCTATTTAGGTGGAAGATTGATATGCCCATTTTGGGGCAAAATCAGAATTCCGTAATTCCAATTCCATTTTTATTCATGGACCCAAACATGGAATTTGGTATTATCCGGAATTAGATAATGCCAATTCCAGTCTAATTACAGCGCCCAAACGGGCCCTTATATGGGGTTAGAACAAGCTTATAATAAGGGAAATCAATAAAATTGACCTTCTGTCTACATGGGATGAACCCAAAACCCTAGGGCCCGTTTGGGTACTGGAATACCATATCCTGGATATGGTCAATTCAGGAAGATGTTGCATATTCAAGAAGATGCTTATCCTCAAAATAAAATCTGGAATATGGTCTGACCCGTTTGGTTCACCCGGAAGATGAATGAGAAGATGCATAAAGAATTTTAATTCTTTATTTTTTAATTTCTTTGAATATGGTGTGTATATGTGTGTATATATGCACACATGTGTATATATACATACATACATGTGTGTATATACACACATGTATAGACATATACACACATACACACACCATATACACACATACACATACAAGTGTGTATCCATGTATACACATATACACACATGTGTATATATATATACACACATACACACATTTGTGTATATATACACATATACACATGTGTGTATATACACACATATACACATGTGTGTATATACACACACCATACATGTGTATATATAGACATATACACATGTGTGTATATACACACACTATACATGTGTATATATACACACATACATGTGTGTATACATACACACATACATGTATGTATATATACACACATATGTGTATATACACACATACATGTATGTATATATACACACATGTGTATATATACACACACATGTGTATATATACACACATGTATATACACACATGCATATATACATACATGTGTATATACACACATGTATATATATACATCCTTATAGCAATATAATATACATCTTTATAGTCACGGATCCCACGAAATATTAATTTTGCTTTTGTAAAAATTGGAATTGGAATTCGAAATTCCAATTCCACCTATTTAGGTGGAAGATGATATTCCCATTTTGGGGGCAAAATGAGAATTTCGGAATTCCAATTCCATTTTTTTCCAAGGACCCAAACATGGAATTTGGCATTATCCAGAATTAGATAATGCCAATTTCGGTCCAATTCCTGTTGCCAATTCCTAATGTCAACTATGTCACTCCTGTGAAATTATACAATAAATAATATTATTATAGGTTGTATCGAGAGTTAATTAACATATACTATACATTGAGTTATCACATAAGTATTTTATATCTATATTTGGCATGTCTTTTAACTTTATACAATGTCTTTTTTTTGGTCGGTAAATAGTTTAATTTGTTTATAATAATTAAAGTTTTTACATGAGATCAACTGCTACGAAAGTCTACTTTTGTCTCAAAAAGCTGCAACCACCCAATATCCAATCCTGCATCTACCCACATCAATGTTTCCCATTACATGCCATCGGCTGTCAATGACCATGTCAATGCAAAACCCATACAGACTACTATGACTCGACTTCCCCTGCTACAAAATGGGGGTTCTCACATTCAACACTTCAAAATTGAAACAAAACCACACATGTCATTTCACAATCTAGGGTTTGAAGGACTTGGGTCAATTGGTATCGTCGTCCTTGCTCTCCCTCGTCGTGTCGTCATTTGTCCCTTGTGTTGGTTCCACTGAACTGGTGCACCGCCACGGCCCCCCGCACGCACCACATTCCTTCTCCTTCCCCTTCTGCGATTTCTCAGCCCATTCCTTATGTTCTGTCCTACATGTGGCACCTCCTCATCACCACCCTCTGGGGTTCTCCAATAGTTAGCATTATGGTGTATCAAAGTGGACTTGTCAAAGTTTTCCTTGCTCAATCCAGAATTAATTGCCTTCTCCCAATCCTATGTATACTAGCACATGACCTTCCACATGCTCTTGGCCTCTGTTCTCCTCGCCACGCTATTCTCTGCCACATGATAGAACAAAAAGGGATGAAGGTGCACAGGGTATCTTGGGACGTGAATCCAAATCCCTCTCTGTGTTTTGAAACTAATGCCAAGCTCTGCAACTTGAAGGAAGAATTCATGATTCTCTCGCCATTCCTCATGAACACACCGCACCATGACCCTTCAAACCATATTCACATTACTGAATTCTAGTCCCCATGCGTAGAAAAGTGAGGAAATTTTTTTGGTGGTAAGTCATTTGTATTTCACCGAGAGGAAATCAATCTCCAATAACCTACACACCAATATGACGAAGAAAGGGTCGTCATTTGTAAACACATTCTTTAGCCTCTCTGTTGTGACTCGGCCCCAAAAGGTCATTTGTTGCTTCGAGGCATCCTTATTGAAACTCGCCTCCATTGCCAAACATGCTCTACACGTTACCAACGACTCCACTGCAAAAAGAATGTCATCAAATGTATTTTGTATTCGTCAAGTGCTCAGATAGTGTGAGCATTTACTCGTAGTCCTTTCGACCACCCCAAAATGCCCTCCACCACCTTGGTATTAATTTCACGTCCCATCAACACATACCTCATTTCTATTTAATTCGAATGGCACCATTGCCACTATTTATTCCTTGCAAGTCGAGTCATGTCACCATCCCACATGTTCGGTTGTCCATTTCATCACCATCCCACATGTTCGGCTGTCCATTTCATCACCATCCCACCTGTTGAGTTGGAAGTTCGATTGTCAGTTTAGATGGTGTGTATGCCACCATATTACCTTCCCTGTATACATGGGAAATTTTGAATCCAAAAAAAAAAGCATTATCATTGGTCCACCAATGATTTGAAAGAAAAATAAGGAATTAAATAATATGTTATATTTATTTCATTTTTGGAAGATTAAAATATGAAAGGTGAACTTAATTAAATAAATATTGAAGTTATTTATTTGGTTGGACTACAGTGCAAAATGTTCACATGAATGATTAATTAGATAAATTATTGGAATTTAATTAATTAAAGCTAGGTACGTGGTTGGAAAGGTAAATAAACACTAAAGGGGATATAATTAGGATGAATTGGATGATGATAGACATGGTTGAATTAGGTCTCTCTAAAGACATCATGCACAAGCTTGTAAGTCACCTATATGAATTCAATGTAGCTGAATATGATGTCCCTTGGAAAATGAAATATGCTTTGTTGCTTTTTCCTTGTTCTTCTCTTTTTCAATGATCTCTTAAATATATCTATATTAATTAATATATTACACCATCATAAATTGTAAGCACCTAACACGTGTCTATAATTTCATGATTGTTTAGAACCCACCTTAGTGTGCTTTCATAGTAGGACTTCATATGACACTGAATGGACACCTAAATTCAAATATAGGTCCTCTATCATTTCAATATTGTTTAAAATCGAAGTAAGACCTTATTTATAAGTTTAATCCTCTATTTTTTCCTCCAATTCAATAATTTATTTCATCATCTAGGTCCTATGTTACCTTTTGTGGCCTTCATGCTTTGTCCCGGTCTCAAAATTAGTTGTACCTTGTAATCTGACATCCCCTAATTGTCTAGGATTTGTGGTCCAAATTTTATCTCTGGTTGGGTGGAACATAATTACTATGGGATTGTGTTCCTAGGAACATAACACCCAAGGCATTTTGTTCCCCGAAGATCGGGCTGAAATTGAATTGGGGTCTCGTCTCAGTGATTTAGTGGGATATTAGGATTTACGGTTGGCCTGCTTGAGTTTTAACCCTTGAGATGTTGCGAGAGGTATATAAAAACCCTATCTCTCCTTATTTTTGTATCCACAAGAAATAATTCAAGATCCATCCATCATTATTATCAAGTATTCACATTCATGATCAAGCAATCAAGTTCAAGGTGTTAAGGCAAGCATCCTAACATTCAAGATCTAGACTTCTCCTTCTCAATAATTCAAGGTGTTCTTCTCCATGGATAAAGCTGATTTCCCTCATTAAAGTCCTAGTAAATGATTTTTCTATCAAGGAAGAAGATACACACACATCTACATTCATCCAACTCTTCTTCTCAATCAATCATTGTAGCGAACTACAACATCCATCACATAAGTTTTTGTCTTTCATGATTTTATTTTGGGTTTTTGTGTTAATTAAAAGATATTACATCAACATATTTTACCACATTCAAAGAATTATTTGAATTGACAAGGTATGACATATTTCATTCTTCAGATTTAGCCTCTGTCATATGACAAGACGCTTTCATTTATCTCATTTCATCTTAAGGTTGATTCCACACAGGGGTTTGACTAAGGCAAACCCCTTTATCCAACCTTCTTCCCCAATTTTTTTGTGCAAGAATAGGCAGCGCAACTATTGGAACTATTTTAGAAAGTTCCGGACCTATCGAAGTGACTATCAAAACTTTAAGCAAAATCAATGTGAACACAACAAAAAGTTGTAAACTGTAACTGGGAACAAAATGCCCAATTCATTTTGTACCCCACAAATCACTTAAAATTTAAACTACAAGTTAGTACAACCTTTTGGATCTCATAAAATTCATTATAGTTGTTTCTCTGCTTGCCACCAATCTATACCTCTTGAATCTTATCAATTTTACTTATTTAGCCTTCTATTCTACATCATCATCATCAGCCATTTCAAAAACCTAATCAGTGAAGGATGGTTGACTCACTTAGAGCTTAAGTCCTACTTGATCCTATTGAGACATCTTCCTTCTAATTGTACATTAGGAAAAGGGGAACAATTCATATTTCTTACCTTTTCTTATTGTACATCTACAAGTAGATATCTTTAAATACCAATACAAAATAATGATTCACAAAAATGTGTTTCAAGTTGGCTTGCAATGACTAATTAAAAGGGTGGGCACTAGGATCCTAGGAATATATATATATATATATATTTGTGTGTGTGTGTGTGTGTTAATCCCAAGCCACTAATGATCAATATGAAGACACTCAAGATTCACCTAGGATAGAAAGGTGTTCATTTTAAGACATTTGACAATTGTATAGATATAGATATGAATGTGGGCTAATGAATTATATTTAATTGGTAAATATATAGGAATTTGTCTAAGTGTAAGGTTATAAACCCTAATTATCTCACAAGTTATTTAATTACACATTTTCCACATAAATAAGGAAAAATAAAGATTTAACTCCATTATTTTCAAAATGCCAATTTTACACATTCAAAGTTTAAGTGCTTCTTCTAGGTAATAAAAATGTATTTGATATACATTGTTACAACATTGGCTCTCATACCATGTATGCATCAATAAATAATCTAAGAAGTGCAATCACAACAGTGGTAAATACAAGATCAATAACAATCAACTTGGCCACCACCAACCCACATGGTCAACTACTAGTCGAAGGATGTGAACATGACTCGGGCACTTTTTTGCCCAACCATAAAGCTACACTTCCCTAGAGCTCTTCATGCTCAAAGAACACCTAGCCCTGCACAAAATGCCTATCTACTTGGAAACAATTACAAGATGGAAACTTTAGTGCAACCTAATATATCTACATACATATCTAAAGCATGGTAATGTCTTTAAACTATAAGGATATGAAAATAATACTTATCATTAGATTTTGTAAGGCTTATTCCATCTATTTCAATGAGAACCTGGCTTTGGCCAAAGCACTTTAAAAAAAAAACATTTTCTTGAAAAGAGGATCAACCTTATTTGTTTACTCATATTTGACACTCGTTACCAAAATCATAGCCCATCACACACAGAGAATTTAAACTAGTTTCTTTAAATGCAGACAATTATCCATATGCCCTAAAGAGTTTATCTATTTTTCTTTCATCATGTTCATGTACATGCTAATGCAATATTCACGTATATGAGATAATGATATAATTATGAAATTAATTGTTATTTTTCAATGCAATTTTGTGCATAATGAACATGGATACTCTTATGTTGTTCTTTTCCAAATGCAATTTCAATGAAAATAAGAATGCATATTTTTATATCAGAAGATTAAAGGGTTCTCAAATGTACATTCTTCTTAATATTTATAGTTTCTTCAAGGAACATGATTTGAATTTCATTATCATCAAATTGGTGCTTTAACTTTGCACATAAATTTTGGAAGAGAATATGTAGTTTTTTACTAGATCGTTACTTTGTTGGTTAAATTTAGTGATTGATAGCTATTTGCAAACCCATGATGTGGAAAATTTGTTGTAAGGTAGTGGCTAAGACATAAAAAAAAATGAATAGAACCTTTAGGTACAGAACAAAATCATTATATAACACAATCCTATAAAATTTATGGAACTAACTCAGCCATGATATTTATCTTCATAATAAAAATAGACATGTTGTAAAAGATTGTAAATGACCATTCGGGTTACCATTTCCATTATACAATATAGAGATTAAACCTTACACACCTTTGTTTATCCCCTCATGTGACCCTTTAGGTAAAGAACAAAATCATTATATAACACAATCCTATAAAATTTATGGAACTAACTCAGCCATGGTATTTATCTTCATAATAAAAATAGACATGTTGTAAAAGATTGTAAATGACCAAATTCGGGTTACCATTTCCATTATACAATATAGAGATTAAATCTTACACACCTTTGGTTATCCCCTCATGTGACCCTTTTCACAACTAGTTCACATAATTCTTATTACTATTTTACTTCTGGGCTGATTATACTTATTCAATTTGTAAAACACTAATAATTTATTGTCCAAACTCATTTTTGTAAGTATTCTCTGGTAAATCACTAGAAATTAGCATTAATAGACAAATAAAAACCAAGAGTAAAGACAATTAACTCTGTAAAAAAATACACAAAATTAAAATAAATAAAGGTACCCGACAAGGGTTAGTGTTCATTTGACTCTGTTATATTCTTATTTGGTTTACACCTGTGTTAAAATTAGGACTTTTTATTTAAATGCGTCTTGTCAAAAAATATTTGCCTGTGAGGATATTTCCACAAAGTTATGAAAGTGATCATGGAACTATGGATGCCTAAATGAATCATTTGTGACATATTTTTACAATAAGTACACCACTTTGGAGGATATGAACGTATTGGATTTTGGGTGGCTACTAATGCAACTGGCTCTCACAAGGAGTTGAAATTTGACTACATGCTCATAGACAAGAGTGAGAATAATGATTCCTCTAAGTGTGTAAATAGAGATTTGTAAAACCACTTGTTAGATCCAAAAAAAGGCATTTGTGAGCATGCGTTTTTTTTGTTGGCCCTAAAAGATTACCAATTGTATGGAAGCTTGCATATTTACATATTTCAGAAACCTATGTGGGAATTTACGAAGAAGTTTGGTGTTCTCTTATATTCTACCACTAACCCAAAAACACTTTAAAAATTTAGAACGAAAAATAATTCAATGTCTAATATATTTTAAGCTAAAAAGACAAGAAATGGATAGAAGGATAATAAGGGTAAAAAATGAGATAAGGGAGGGAGGATAAATAATTAAAAGGAAGAAATATTCAAATAAATTAGTGATTGGTTAGCCATATTCTCATCATTTGACCAACACTTAAACATGAAGAATTAATGCTTGTGGTCAAGTGTGAATCAACATACTTTCATAATATTACTTGTATATGGTGTTAGAGTAAAAAGGTTATTTAACCTAATTAATTTAATCATATTGATTAATTAATTAAGTTACCCTTTTTTTTTTTCTTTTTTCACTTAAGTTAAATTTAGGAAGCTTTAGTTTGCATTTAATAATTCTTTTATTTCATGCATGCATCCTTTAGGGTTTTCTTTAGGATTTTTTGATTTCTTTTATTAAGGATTGATCTCGTTGTAATAACTTATTCTGATTAATTCAATTCCAATTGTTTGTGCACTTTCTTGTTTGAGGATTTTCTCTTGTACGTGACAAGTTATTTGCATGCATGTGATTATTGGGCTTGTGGGAATTCGCCAATTCTTGAATTCTAACATATGGAACTCCCTCAATTGAAATCATCATGGTCAATTAATTTGATATAACATATATGTAGGAGATGACATGAAATCACTACGAATTTGGATTCTTTAGGATCATAATAGGACACAACCAACCACTAAAGGATGAAATAATGAGATGCAAGAGAAAGTATTGCTTGTTTAATTGATATATTACATAGTGTACAATAGCTTGCTTATAAAGGCAAGAATGTGGAAATAGGTATGTAACTTCATGAAAATAAAACCAAAAGATACCTAGATTGTCAAATATAAATTACAATAGCGTAAGTAAACTTAAGAAAGTAAATAAGTAAAATCTAATGTATTCTAACACCCCCCCTAATTGCAACTTAGGGAGAAGAATTATTATGCAAGATGCAATTTGGGTCCTACCTACACAACCATTTTAGTTACCCATGTATAATGAAAATGCAAAGAAATATCTCCTAAGTGAAGAAAAGGAGAAAACCACAAGGGTGAAAACTCCTCTCCAAAAGAGAGAAAATAAAGAAACAAGATTATGCATGAATGATTTATGGAGGACTCAATCATACCCCCAAATGACTACACACGTCATGCATATATAATCAAGTATCCCTCCATAGGAAGGAAAAAGAGAGACAAGATGCCCCCACCCACTAATGAAGAAGCTCCAATGTTGATGAATAATACAGAAAAAACAATAAATGATCCAACACCTAAAAGAAACACATCTTCCCTTAGGAATAAAAAAATCCACCAGATGATGAAGAAGTCACTCCATGTCCAGATAAAAGGAGGAAGGAAGTATCCAATTAAGAATCTCATAAAATTGATTAGATGTCTCCAAGAACAAGCAATTTGCACATAACCGTGATCAAAATCAATCAAGAAATGTGAGAAATCAAGTGAAGATGGGTGCTCATCAATATCAATCTCTAAAGACAAATGTGATGTAACAATAGTCATGCTAAAACTATCATCAAAGAGGAGAGAAATCCCCTAAATCATGTCACCCAAATCTTAAGTACAATGTGAAGCCAAGTTGGATAGACCTACACTAAAACCTTCAAGAAACCAAAAATCATAAGAACCAATGAAGTATTTGTAGGTTGAAGTCCTAGAATCCATGTTGATTGTCAACTATAGTGTTGCAGGTAATGGGGGAACAAGATTAGATCCACAAACCCATTGAAAGTGGTAGTGAATTGCTCCTGACATTGGATGGAGAACTCAGGGTAATATACGGTTCATCATCAAAGAAATCAAAGGCATACACCTTGTGTAGATGATCATCCATATCAAATGCAATGAGACTTAATTTCTATTGATGAATGTACACTACCTCTGAGGTAATCTCCATTGTGTTACCCTATTGTGTCATCTAATAAACTAAAATTAGATTGTGTGCAATATTGAGAACATGAAAAATATTGGTCACTATTCCAACACCCAAATCAATATCACATATTGAAACAACATTCACAAGTTAATTTCTTATTGTCAGGAGTTGATCATATGGTGGGTCACGAAGAGAACCTGAAACCATAGTCAGGTGAACTAGCAATGTGTTTGGATGCTCCCAAATCAAGAATCCAACCAATGTTACTAGGTGCATGAATTGTGAGCGAGGAATGACCCTTTCCTTTGTAACTAGGAGAAGTGTCTTCTTTGTTCTCATGTTTCATAGAAAAAATAGATAAGGGAAGTGAAATATTATGTTGCTTGAGTAACTCCTTTAACTCATGGATTTCCTTTTTGAAACAATGTTCTTCAATACGGCCTTATTTCTTACAAAAACCACATTTTGGTATCTCCTTAGGATGAAGTTTTTTGGAAGACTCACTAGATTCAAGCTTGGGTTTATTATTTTTCTTCCCTTTTTCTTTTGGATTAGTGAAAACTTATGCATTAGACTTTGTGACATTATTTTGATGAAATTTGGATTGGTCTCCCATATATACATCCCATACATCATCTAGGAAAACATAAAATTATGTCATAACATAGACTAGAATATGAATCATCATGTGTCATCATAAATAAACATCATAAACTAAAGCATATGCATAAAATAGTACACATCAAAGATACTCCTACCAAAACTACATGTCATATATATATCTCAAAAAATGTGTCGCAATACAATATCATAATGTCTGAGTAACTAAACTCACAAGCTCATAAAATATAAGCAAAAAAAGTGTCTACATCAACTCAAACTTCTCTCCTCCTACAAATTTCCACTTGTCACATCTATGTCCTCATCCTCCCCTCACATAGGCCCATCTCCTCCTATATCCCCCCTCCAATATCTTCACCCACATCCTCACCACCTATTGGAGAAACCACCAGGGCACCTTCTACCACTATAACTCCTCTCATGTCATCACCTTCGTCATCACCCCATCTCCATCTTGTCCCCCTCTCCCTCCATCTCTACCTCCTCGCCCACTGTCTCTACCTCCTCTCCCCCAACCACCTCTACCTCTCCCACCATCTTGACTATCCATGTGTCCTCCCTATCCCTGTCTCCCCATCCTCCTCTATGGTTACCTAATCTTCTCGTCCATGTAAATTGACACAAGCACACATAGATTTGTTAGTGGAATAGGTATATAAAGATCCCACCATACATCATAATAAAATGTAATACCCACATCTACAACTTGTGACCCCCAATCCCATCTCCTAGGATCCAACCCATCAATTTGTGCCACCATCATTTCCCCAAGAATCACTGACCCCATCCCGACACATCCCTGTTACACCGAGAAAACTATGCAGAACCTGTGGGCACTCTCTGTCTTTGTTTGAACTGCCACAACACCCTATCAAGTAGCTAGATCTCAATGATCCTCTAAGACTGTGTGGTCTGACCAATCATATACTTCTCTTGTTGGAAAAAATCTAAATGGTTTTCCTCTCTTTCCCATGTCACACAGCCAATATACGATCTCCAGGTAAAATCTCTCAAAATGTCAATCTAGGGCCTCCAGTATCTAGTGTGACATACCTGTCATTGTATAATTGCCTCATAAGAATACATGCAAGGTTGTCCCAATTGTAGTGGTTGTCTATCAAAAATTGGTCTGCATACGACTATATGCTCCCAAGCCCAGACTTATAATAAAGTGACTCCACAACTAAGAGAATGTGGCCCATGATATACAATGTCATGCATCCAAAAGTATAACTTGGCCAGAACATAGGGCCCCCATGCATATATCTGGCTCTCTACTCACATATCTAATATCACCACCCCAGCCCATAGGAAATCTATGGCCCCTCTTGTCCAGAACCAGTACACCCACCACTATACCACAAAGTATACCAATGAAGTCATCATAGTCATCAATCGTGTCCCACCAAGTAATCTCATAATGCCTAATCCCCAAAATCCACCTCAGGAATCTCAAACAAATCATTCAATGCCCTATGACCCACCCATGGTGCATAAACAACCCTCTCCCCCGAATAGGCAACACCAGTATCCTATAAACATCCTCCAAGGTAAATGTACACTCTCCTGTCGGTATGTGGAAAGAAGAGGTATCTAAATGCCGCCTCTCGTACAAAGACCTAATGAACCCCCTATTAGCCCTAATCTAGGGCATAATTGTCACATGAAGTAAACTCAAAGTCTCTAGGCGGTCATGCTCCTCCTGATCTAATCTGTGTCTATATGTGAGCGTCTCGGGATGATTCTTCTTAATAATGAGTACTGAGTCTCGAATCTAAACATGTAAATGTAGATGAAAGTCAATCATAATGAAAACAACCAATGCTAAACATAT
>MU227357.1:1104883-1154534 GCA_018584345.1 Thuja plicata
TATATATATATATATATAAACTATTCATATCGTACAATATGTCAAATTGCATCATTCATTATGTGATTATAAAAGAAAAAGAAAATGTGTCTAATCATCTATACAAGTGCATCTAATCATTTTCCAAATAAAATCCATGCAATTGTGTTTCATTATCATACTACATGCACATCAATTAAAACGTGATTAAAAATTAAATCTACAATGTAGTTGTGTTGTTTTATTCTAGTACATGCATCAATTAAAACATGCACTTACGACACACAATAATCAATTACGCAACGGTTAAATTTTTCTAACCTAGGCAGTTGCGTCGCTTTGCCATCAGTTGTGGCGAATACAACCATGAAGTGCATCGAATGCGCACATTTCAACCTAGAATAATAAATTTCAAAGCACAAATAAATAGACAATTAATGCATAATCGAAAAGGTACTCACCAGTGCTAGTGTGTTGTCTCATTGATGATAGGTCCTAAGCTACTCATTGATGTGAACGCCATCTCCATAAATCACCATCGCTCCTCAAAGTCTCTCTAAGACCTCTTCTTCACTAAACTTTGCAAGCTCAAGAGTGCAAAATGACCTTAGAAATGAACCCTAGGCCCTATTTATACCCCCTATCCCTCCTCGATGGACGTGCAACCCATCCCTTTTGAACTGGTCACGTAGACTTTCACCTTTTGGAGACCATAACTTTTTCCAAACACCTCCTTTTTCCTATATGTCATTATATTGGATTCCTAGTCATTTTTTTGACAAATTGAACTCTTCTCCTTATTTTCTCTCAATTTTTAAAGGGGGCATCATATTACCTAGTCGCTACCGTGATTCTACTGGGGCCTATTGGGGCATTATTTTTAATAATTATTCTCTGAAACAACACTTGAAAATGCATTGTCTCAAAGAGGGGCAAAATGTAGACGCTAAAAATTGACGTGTCACCTGCGCGCGACTATTTACTAATGTTATTCTTAATTAATTAATTAATATTTATTATTTTATTAACTTTTGTCATTCTTCCTAATTCGAATTTCAAAATTATCATTTTCCTCCATTTCCAATAATTGAATAATTTTAATTAATTATGTAAATATTTAGTTTCTAATTAATAGTCTATCAAAGATTCCCTAATTATTCTTCTAAAAATTAATTGAATAGTTTTTATTAAATTTAATTCGTTCATTTTCTTCACTTTAATGAAATAATTGCATTATTTAATTAAAAATATTCCTCATTGTCATTATCACTACTATTAAGTGATAATTCCAATTACTTAACCGTGTCTTCTAAAATTGAATAAATCATCAATTTATTTAATTTTTCACTTCCCCAATGCGAACGAATTCTTCTGAAAATAAATAAAATAATTATTTTATTTATTCCCCTCATACACAATTAAATAATTTTTTGAATTTATTTAATGTTAATTATTCCTCTAGTTCCACCTCTTTTAATTATCACTGACTAACAATTCTTTTCGTCATTCAATTTAGTCTGACTAATCAATCAATTCAGTCTTCTCAGTCATGCAATCACTTTACTATTCAATCTATCCATTCTACTCTCTATCAATTGAGTTTACTATCCAATCAATTATGTCATGTAGCCACTTAACTGTCAATTAGTCTCAATCTTCTAATCAATCAAGCTTAGTCATCTATTCAATTAATCTCAATTATTTGTCCAATCAACCTAGCCCTGATTTAATTCCAGAATTATATATAATGAGGCTTAATTCTCATAATTCAACAACCATAATTCTTGAATTCTCATGTTCTCATATTTGAGAAAATCTCAGAGCCAACATTGCATTGAGAAAGAGAGAAGCAAGGGAGAGCTTAATGGTTTGAATGTTTTCAATTTCATTGAATTATTTATTTCATGATGCATTATTGATTATGTTTATCTCTCTTGAATAGATGTAGGATTGTAGTAGGATATATCTTGGTGGTTGGATCTTACATTTCCTACTGCAAGTTACAGGAATCTGAATTTTACAGCCCATGACAATAGGAAGTAGAATTTGCGTGGATTGAGCCAATAAAATTTGTTTGCAAGATAATGAACATGGATTGAGAAAAGTATATGCAAAATAAAAATCAAGTACGTGAATTGATTCCCTACTCTCCTCAACACCTCATATTCTTAATGCAGGCTGGAAACTCATGTAGGAGATGACAGGAAATCACCATGAAGTTGTAGTCTTCAAGATCACAACAGGAGACTTGACCAACCACCAAAGAGTGAAAGAATGAGATGTAAGAGAAATGATTTCTTGTTTAATTGGTATATTACATAGTTTACAATGACATGCTTATAAAGGAAAGAATGTGGAAGCAGGTAGGTAACTTCTTGGATGGAAATCTAAAAAACTACCTAGATTATCAAATATTAATTATGATGGCCTAAGTAAACTTAACCAAGTAAATAAGTATAATATTATTTACTCTAATAATATATAATTGACATCCATTTCTAGTTTATAAATAAATAAACATACAATTAACAAAATTAAACTAGAGAACATTATCTAAGATTAGGTGTGATGAATGAAGCTAGTGAAAGAACTCTTGAATCTAAAGAGGCAAAAGATAATTTACAAGGGTACTAGGCCAATATATATGCAACTACAAGATCAATCTTATGCAATAAAGGGAACCTAAGAAAATATAATTTAATAATAAATATTAAGAAGGAAGAGAGAAGGTATTAATGTTAATAGGTCCATGTCATCTTTTGGATGATACGCACAAGATTCTAGATTGGTGATTAATAAGGTACACATGCCAAGAGTTTAGAATCCTGGACGCCACTCTAAGAGTCACGATGGCCTCTATTAAACAAATTTTCCACCTATAATTATTTTACATTAAATAACTTGTTTAATCTAATAGAGAAGAAATCTCATTTGTCCACTAAAATATTAAGATAGATTTTCTTTCATCAAATACTTTTTGTCAATTATTTTACAATGCATCTAGAATTGAAGAAAATGATAAGATGAAGCAATACAAAATAGATATTTGTGCAAAGACAAATACATGCAAGAAAATTTCCTTTCATGTATCTCCCATCAGAATGTGCCTCCATCAATGTCAACAATTTCTTTTGACCATCATTATAAACCTTAAGTCTTTAAATAAATAATATTCAAACAAGAAAAAGAAAAGTTGTTACAAAGTTTGTAATGGTGTGACTATCATCATTATTTCTTGTGTAATGCCTAACATGACTATTGTGAACTACAAACCTTGGTTAAAGAAGCAATACAAGATCTTGGCGATGATGGGGAGATTGACAATGAAGTTCAATGCCTAAACATAAGTAACCCTTCTAAAACATTTAATAACAATAAAAACTTTTCACATAAAGTTTTGGTTAAATAGAAAAGCCACACGTGCTAGTATTGGTAGTAGAAACTAAAAGGAAATTACATTTAGTGAAATTCAACACCTTGGACTCCATACAAATTCACATCAAAATACCTACTCTTTAGGGTATATACAACACAATAAAATATACATAAGTCACCAACATATCATTAATTATGTTGTTAAACCTATGCATTATACATGGTTACTTGTGACATTACACCTCTAAAATTCTATGATATTTTACGTGGTAGACCATTTTCTATAAACACAAATTGAATTATAATTCCAGGCCATAATAATGAAGAGTTCATGTCGGTGAATGAAATTTTAAGCTATATAAAATATCGTCATAATCTAAAATACCCTTTAAATAATATAGCAAGATAATTGTGCATATGTAAGTTTTTTTTTTCTCATAATGTTTCGCATAGATGGAACCACAACCAAAAACACTTTATCATATCTGACAAACTCGTGTCTACTATATTATAAACACATCAAATGCATGATTTTGTATATCAATACAGTGATGTCATTTTTTATCATGTAGGCCTACCTACACATTGCTCAATGCAACACAAAATTGATTTGAATCTTAAATCATCTCTTAGAAATAGATATCTCTAAAACATATAATTTTGGGACGATAGAAAATATTAAGTTAGGAATTAGTCAATCAAGGAAAATTAGGTCAATCTTATCCCCTTACAAAAATTAAACTCTACTGATAACCAAAAAGGATGACACATGGCGACTTTTAATCAGATGTAGAGCACTTGACAAAATCTATATCCTCTTCCCCATGCCATAGATCTTTAAGATCAACTTAACAAAGCACAATAATTTACCAAAATTGAACTACAATTAATTTACCACTAGATCCCAAGACAATCAAAAGACATCTAAAGAACTATGTTCAAATCACAAGAAAGACTCTATGAATGGATGATGGTATCTTTAAAAGTAACCAAGGCCCCTACAATATTCATGCATCTAATGAATAATATTGTTAGTGCATCGCCACTTCTTTTAACAACATCTACGATATACATTGTACTGGACTCAAGTAACATGTTACATAACTATTCAATGAGACTTGGTAAGAACACATACACCCTATCACATAAGTACTAGATACACTGTACTAGTACAAGCTACAAGTTAATCTTGATAATTAAACTTTTAGGACCATGTAGATTCAATATCTTCATTACTTCACCCCACTTTGGAATTCATGTAGATTCAAGGAAATCAAGGTGCTTCAAGATTGGATTTTCCCACACAATCTCACATAATTGTGTAGTTTTCTTGGAGTCGCCAATTTCTTTCAAAGTTTTTCCTGAGATCTTCACATGTTGCTTGGCCACCACATTAAATTACAGTCAACAAGGAAAAATTGTAAATGACTTTTGCATAATAGTGGGTATTTGGTGAACTCAAACAATAATTATATATCATGTGCCTATGTTGGCACTTCCAAACATCATGAATTTATTTTATATTCAAACAAATGTATTAAAATATGCTCTTGGCAATATGCTACTCAAATAAGGTCATCCTAATGCTTACCATTATTTTAAAAGAGTAAAATAATATGATATTATTGTACTTATAAGAAGGATCTTTACACCTTATTACAAGTTGTTAAATACTGGTATCACTACATTCTCAACATAGAGACAATAATGACCCGTTAATGGGACTGGAAGGGTTCAACCTTTGGCAGGTGCGTAGAGGGACAAACTGAGCATCTGGAAACCCCCATCAAATCAATTTTGATGGCACCTCCAGGGGCAATCCAGGTGTATCAAGAATTGGGTTCGTTGCTCAGGATGAGAGAGGTGACATTTTGGCACTTGGGGCCAAACGACCGAAAGATGGGACCAACAATGAGGCAGTATGCTCTGCAACTGTAGAGGCCACTCTAATGGCAAGAAAACTAGAACTAAAGCGAGTCCATCTTGAGGGGGATTTGCTTCTGGTTGTGAATGGGATTGCAAAGGGCCAGATGGATACATGGTACCTGAACAAACACATATATAGGATTCGGGCTTTGATGGCCGAGTTTGAAGATTTCAAAATTACAGATGTGGTGAGAGCTGCAAATGACTTTGCAGATAAATTATCCAATGTGGGTGCTGACGGGTCCCTAGAAGACAATTTTGAAATGTTTGAAGATTTGAGAACCAACCCGTAGATAATTCTTTTTAATGTGTTTCAAAGACCTTAAACTATACACTAGATTCGAAATTCACATTTCACTAAGAAAGGACTCAATTTTGGCAGGCATGCGATGATTCGACCTCACTGACGGTGGGTGATGTGAGGTGGAGCCTTTTGTTTCACGTGTCGTGAGGTGATGATGCAAACTCAAAATCAGGAGATCTTGCGGTATGTGAGGGATGTGGAAGTACAAGACGCAATAATGTACTGCCAGAGGGAGTTAATTTGAAATGATGGCATTTGAATGTCGTGTTTCGAGAGGCTTCGAAAGCCTTTTTATGTCGAAGCTGAGGCAAAATGAAACACAAAGCATTGACAGTAAGCCCGCAGATTTTAGTGAGATGGAGGTGAATTTCTCTCTGCGGACTGATGGACAAATTCCTGCCTTCATGGAACCGATTACGATGAAAAGGCTTGGAAACATTTTCACTGAGGACAAGGACGATTTTTGGGCTGCACTTGGTGAAATTTTCGGGGATCACTACCTTCAAACTTGGTGGAAACCCCGCACCAATCTTGATGTCTCATCTTTGTTCATGGCTTTAGGCCTAATGGTGGCCGAGTCCAAAGATGAAGTGCGGTCTGTGGTTAAACAATGTATGACCATCAAATGGATTAATGGCATTGAAGAGGTGTTAGAAAAGACCGAGGTGGGTCTCGACCTGCATAAAGGAAATGATTCCATCTGAATGATAGGTCATGGGCGGTGTGAGTTGCAGGCCAGCCCCGAGGATATCCACCTTGCACACGCACACGCGCACGCTGGCTGGAAGGATCTGTTGGAGGTGTTGGCAAAGAGGAAATGAGAGGCGCATGCAGGCAAAAAGCTTGGGAGAAGGGTACGCAAGAGCACCCTGATTAAGTCCATCGTAGCGGTGGATGACGACGAAAGACCCTAGGTGCGGAGACAAATCACACCAAAACTGGGGAGGAAGGAGCCCAAAGTGAAAAATAGAGCTTGGGGTGTGAACGATGATGCTGGTGAAGGTGGCACGGGCAGCGAGCAGAATGCAAACTTGGTGGATGGTGGCAGAGGTTTCCGGAACTATTCCAAGGAAGAGGTCATGGTTTGGTTCGGTTAAGTGTCTGTGTGGGGTTTTTTGAGCTGTCTTTTTGTATAGTTATTACCGATTATGGTCCCCAATAGTATCTTGGGGAATTTTGAAGTGTATACAACGACTTTTGGGTTGGGATTTTGAAATGTTTTCATCTTGTAGCCATGCTTGGCATCGATGTAATCTCTACTTTTAAAAATCAATAAAATTACAATTACCAATAAAAAAACATAGAGACAATAATTCATTTTGAATATTAATCACTTTGATTCCTACACATAAAATAAAATAGAAAAAATGAAGCATATGAAATGGATGATATATCTACAATAATTTTGCACGATCATTAATCATTAGAAGATGTGCAATAAAAAAGAAATGGTAGACTTCCTTAGTCAGCTACCAATTCATGCATTTACCGCCATACTAGAGTTAAAATAGTCATATATGTTTTACTAGGGATCACTAATAAGGATTTTTCCTATCCATTCAACATGCTCATGCAAGGGAATGTGCGGGGCTTAGAACTTCAACACTGGCACTACTGGCCCTAAGAAAATGGGTGGGGTTAAGAACACTTCTCCTACTACCATCTCCTCCATGCACCGCAGAACGGAGGATGGGAATACTGAGATGACTGAAGGAAGAGGTTAATACGTTGAAGGTTGGTTTTACCGCATTGTACAAAAGCTATAACAGGATGGCGAAGTTCGTTGTTAAGGTCATGCATTCATCTATGACCACCCTCTGTCTCCTGTAGCAAGCGAAGGAAAATGATGAGGGTAAATCCAATGGGATGCAAAAGACGTTCCAGTTCCTTGCTAATGATTGGACCAGGTTACTCATGTCCCACCCCAATGAGAAATAACTCGGATCCCTGGTGGGGTCATGTGATGGGCTGGGACTTTGGCTCCATAATTACTTTTTTTTTTTATGGTTTTATAACTTTGTTTTTAGCCCCCTGGGTTTGTTTAATTCTGATGATACTTATACTGGTACTATTAGTTGGATAACAGCCCTGCGGGCTCTTAGTACTGTGATAGCTAGTTTTCTTACTTACTGTTGTAGTGTGGTTAATTTCCCTTTTACTGTGTTGCTAGGGGGTAGTTTGTTTATTCTCTACGGGTGTTTGATGTTTTTGATGTTAAAGGAAGGGATAGGCTGATCATGTGTTGTTAGTGTGTTGGAGTTTCTTACTGTACTGTTCTTGTGCGGTAATTGTTGTTGTTGAGGCTCTGCCTCCTACTTTTTCTGGGTCAACCCCCTTGTTTTGGTTGCAAGTAATATAAAAAACATGCTCATGCAAGGTGCATCCATGAAATATTCTCACCTATCCATTGGGCTTTTCTACAAGCTAGGGCACCTTTACATTCCCAAAGGCATGCTTAACAACATTTGATTTGGTGAGAACTTTATCCCACAATTATAAATTATTTTGATATCAAAAAATACTTGATGTAGTTCAACAACGTTTTTACTAGCCCCACATGCACATATATATTGAACACCACACGTGTGTGTGTGTGTGTGTGTGTATATTGCAAGAGAATTGATAATTTTTGCATTCTAAGGATTAGAAAACCATGCATAAGTTGTATTTGGTTCACCTTTTGCAATAAATATCCTAGAACATATTTATAATGTGCACATATAGAAATTGTGATAATGGGCACCCCTACCTAAAGAATGACATAAAGTAAAATAGTTAGAAATGGATTTGATAATCACTACATGAGTATTTGCACATGTAAATAGCATTTGAACAAGCATGAATTAACAATCCTAAATGTAACCATTACATTATGTTTTGCTTTATTCTCTTCTAGATTAGATTGTGTAAATTTTTATACATCAACATTTCGAATCACACTCTGTGATTCATCATTAAAATGTCAAGAGATCAAATTTGGAACAAATTTCTAGGTCCCTAATCATTATATCATTTCAATGATTGATTTCCAACATATTTTGCCATAAGTTTCAACAAAATCAAACCTGACTATTAAGCCTATTCACATGCCTCCTAAGTGAAAAACACATTTCTAAGGATAAACTTTCGTCCAAGAGATCAAATCTGTTTGACTCTCATACTATCCTGAATCGTAAGTTTTAGACAAATAGCTAGAATCTTGGAAAAAAATTAAGGACATGTTCAATGAGATAATAGGATGTCAATCATAAACAATAACTCCATTCTTTTCTTTAACAAGATATTTAATTTAAACCTTTATTGAGGTTTGAATTTAAAGATCCTTTTCTGATAACTTCTAAATAAAACATGTAAAAGTCATCTTCAATACATTGCCTAATAATTTGATAAATTTCAATTAGAAACTTATCAAAATCTATAAATTTTGTCATAAATCATGAAAAACAAGACTCTCACAACCCGTTCAAAAAATATAACTAAATACCACCAGCAACCCAAATCAATTTTATAAACAATATGCTCTTTAACAATTTATTCAAGGGACTTTTTGAAAGTTTGTCCATTTGCTTTCCTCTTTGAAAATATCTCCATAGAGCTCTATGAGAAGGGTCCTAGAAAATTTGTTCCATGGTTAATATTAACTCTTTATATATATGTAGGGTTTGGTATACGGAAGTTACATAAGCCATTTCTAGAACTATGGCCCATGGGTCAACAAACTTATTTACCACCAACCCAAGTACCTATATATTTCTAATCACGAGTCCATATCTTTAAGCATAAGGAGAAAGATGTGTACATGCTTTTCAATATTGAGAAAAAAAACAATCTAACTAATTGTGTAATGAAATAGCAAGATACTAAAGTGACCATTGGGTCCCATGATTCAACTTCACACATTAAAAAAATCAACTGAATAGACAAGCCCAACCAATTAAAAAGCTTATATTGCGACCTTTTAGATCTCTTGTATTTTGGTTTCTATATATTAATAATTCACTTTTAATATACCTTGATATGTGCATATGTATTTGGCCGGTTTCTTGATAAGTATGAAGAATTGCCATAATTTGTGTGAGAATATCCTATTCTTTAGTGACGTGTCCTCTGCAAGAAAGATAATTTAATTTGATTGGGTCTTGAAGTATGCAACCTAATGAGGGACTAGTTATAGAGAAATGAGTCATAATATATTTCATCCCATGTGTAAATCTTCATCATTTTTTCATCCAACATGGACTCATGGCCTCGTTAGGATGTCCACACTTTGGAGAGAGTGAAGTTTATTTTATTTCATCTATTTTCCCCACATTAACACGTTTTGGTTCATAAGGTTTTTTTAGGGTTTCCAAGGTTGCCACATGGATGTCTAGGGAATGCTCCTCTTTAGCTTGAAATATGAGGTCCATAATAATGCTGTATTGTAGAGAACAATAAAGGTTATTAGCATATGAGATTGTATTTATATATGTAAAAGGAGAGCACATGTTAAAATGAATGGGAAGGAACACATGTTAAAATGTATGTCGAAATACACTGTATTGGCCCTGGTTTAGTAAAGCTATTGAAGAGCTAAATCTTGGATGGGAGTTGGGGATCAATAAGCATTTTTGGAGGATCACATGTTTTTCTTCTTTTTTTATAGAGAAAAAAAGTTAAAAATAGTATGACATCTATATGTAATCACATCTCTTGGTTGAAAACAATGATTTGGATTGAAGTTACTTTCAAAGGAAGATTATGAGATTATAATATGTCTCTTGTATAATAGGAAAGAAAGAAGTCATCGAGGTGGGTTATAATTCAAGGGGAATGACCATCATACATATGACTAATAGAGTAAAGTTATAAGTGTGAGTTCTAAGAAATAGTTTTCTAAGGATAAAATTGGTGCATCTTTCTTATAAAATAAGATACAATTGTTAGGTTGGGCTATAAGAACCACATTGTTATGGTATTTTGAGAAGTAGGTTTATCATATGTTTATTGTGTATGAGATTAAGTTGTCAAGGTGAGTTGTAAGAAATTACAAAATAGTATTTTTTCAAAGGTCATTAGAATTCTATATCTCTTGAATATAATTATGTGTCATATAGTCTTCACGTGGCATTGTACTATGGCAATAAAAACTTAAGTAACGTCCAGATGTGTCATTAATTGTTAGTCCCTAAGAAAGTTTCATACTTACCTAGGTATTAATTAGAGAGATCGTATTAAAGTGTATAAAAAATGCTTTCTATTGATATTGATGAGCACGTTCACATTCCAATGCATTCATCTCTAATTACTCTTGTGCTAGGTAGATGTTTTTTTTTGTGCTAGGTAGATTGTTTTTTTGTAGGTAGAGATTGTCTAACCTTTTTAATGAATTCATTGCTATACCAAGGAGAAATCACTAAAAAATAAAGAATAGTATATACATAAATGATGTCTAACAAAATAAAGATGAGAATTGGTGAAATGTGATTTAAGTTTAAAGCTAAAAGTGATTATTAATGTTTATGCCTAAAATGATGTTGTTGAGGGATCTTCCCTCTAGAAGTGGATCACTAATTCAATTATTGTCACCACTTGAGTTTTGTGTGAAGAATTTGCGATGATAAAGATGGCCTACAACAAATGTGGTACCTTGTCTACACATTAGAAAACTAAAGAGAGAGAACCTCAATTCTACATGTATAATAAAATTGGACTTATTCATCTCAATATTTGCCATCACTAAGATGATACGATGTACTACACTTGGACCAATTTACAAGCTAAGCTTGCCAGAGTTTTGAAGAGACTTTATCCTATTATTTTGATAACTTAATTCTCTTGTTTACTATGTGAGTTATTATCCTTTGATGATGGAATACTTGATGGGCATTGTCCTTTCAAACCACTTTATATTAAGGTGCTATATTGAATGGTTAATTACCATTCACAAGGACATGAAGATGTTTTTAAAAAAAAATTTGTGTTTGTGCTCATCAAAAGGCCACTTAAGCCAACATATAGCATATCTAGAATTTTGTGCCTTACTCCATGCATAACATTGGTTAGATTTCATGGTAGAGTGGTTCTATTACCCATATTGTTTTCTTCCTCTACATTTATGGATGATGGTTAACCCACTTATGTTTTCAATTGTATAAGGCTATCACCTTGGACCTTCATCGATCCATCACTACTTTGGAAATGCAAATTTATGTGGCTTCTCTCCCCCACCAAAAAATGTTATAGATGTTCATCCAACTTGAGGGAAAAATTTTAAGGACAAGATTCCTTAGATAAAATATGGTGATCAATTCTCAAAGAGTTTTTTTCAAGCCTTTCATGCTCACCATTCATCAAGTGAATTTGTGAAGGACATCAACTATTGTGAAAGCTTCATGATATCCTTTATGACTTGATTCAAAAATATGAGTGGATCTTTGGGGAAAAAGTGTGCCAAAGTGAATGTTTATCTTACAACGATGGCTTAATGTGGTCCCTTGTTAGGTTTTGAATTCCTAGCAAATTCTATGTGAATAATTTCTTACCTCAAAGGGTTTGAAGAAAGTTGTTCTCATAATGACCAATGATAAGTCTCTTGGGTTGACCAGGTTCCCTTATGAATGTTATAATTCTCTTTGTGATAAGATCCAAAATGTCCTCATCTCCAAAGATCCAACGAAGTGCTAGCATACCTGGTCGTTGAGCACTCTCATACTGCATAGGAGGTCCTTTGAACAGAATGCAGAGGATGTGATACACATCCTCTAGTGTCACCGTAATATCTCCAGTGGGAAAGTTAAAGGTGTTATGCTCGTTGTGGAATCTCTCCACAATGGCTGTGAGAAAACCATGGTTCACCCTAATCTCAGGGATCCCCATAAGCCAGCCAAATCCATACTCTAAAATGGTAGCTCTCTAATCATCTTTCAATCTTCGTACCAAGCGCATAGTAGGTGGAAAGGTAATATGTAACTAGATATCTGACAATCACTCCTACTGAAAACAAACAACAAAGAATTAGTACAATTATCAGAGTGACCAAAATGAAGTATGAATATGTTACAAAACATGCTAGAGATGCCAGATCAACAAAGGAATAAATACAATTTTGACATTTGAAGGCTCAAAATTAACCATTGTTTTCAATAGGAGTAAGGGCATTGGCATCTACCCTCATATGAGTATTCACATGGAGTAGTACGAGTAAACAAGCTGATACGAGAATCTAAGGTACATAGAACAAGTAAAGGGGCTGTCAAGAATGTTCTTGTACGACTACAGGGTTGGAGGCATACAAAAAATCCGATGGTCTCATACGAGTAACTACTTGGAAGCAATTTCTCGTACGAGCCCTCCCTAGGACTCGTACAAAAAATTGAGGTTCTAAACCTAAAAATGCGTAAAAATAAATGAAAAATCAACAAAATGTGAATTGAAAAGGTGGTTGTCATGCACTTACCGTTGCTCAATAGGTTCTCGGTTGATTATGGACTCTCTAGTGCTCGAATCGATGAGTTTCAATGGGAATCACCATTTTTCTCAAATGAGGCATCGAAACTCGAATAAGATGAAATGACTTGAAAATGACCCTTTTGGCCCTTACATAGGTTTTTGACCTAATTTTCAACTTGCTCCAATTAATGTGAAAATTACACCCCTGGATAATTTGACCATCATGATTCCATTTTTAGGATCAAAATCAAAATCTGAGATTATTTCACTTGTCAAATTTGATAGTTGACTTTTTTAGTCAACCATAGTTGACCGCTTGCGCAATCAGTCCTTTTGGACTTCAAACCAATGGAAACATCTCATTCTTTTCTTCCAAGAAATCCATGTGTCAAAATTTTGGTCAAACTTGGTCAACCCTTCTAAAATTTTGGTCAAAATTGGTCAACAGGACCTAAAACAAGTGCAAAATATGTCCTAAACATTTGCAACCTCTTCCAAATCAGGTCAGTCTCTTCCTGCATCAGTTTTATCTATCAAATTACTTCAGATCATGGGGGGACCTAGCCATATTTTGATTTCACTCCTGAGGGGGTAGGATCAAGACATCAATAAGTCAGTGATCACATCATCAAAAAAGACCCCATCGCTTAGGGCATCTCAACTTCATCGCATCACATCAAGTTGAGATTAATAAAAGGCAACTGGATCAATTACCTTATACAGTGACGGATACACTCAAAACCAGACAAATCAGTCTTATATGATTCATTAATTTCTAAAACCAGACACATTGATCAAATTGGCTTCATCGCTTCAAATCAAGTCAATTTTGCTAATCAACCTCTTAACGGTAATCAATTTCATCACTTCAAATCAAACTGGTTATTCATTCAAACCAATCCAAAGTTTTAAGATTTTTGACTAATTTTCAGTTTTATCGCTTCAAATCAAATTGAACATTTTGTTCTATATCTTTTGATTGATCTTCATCCAATCAAGCTCATAGTCGGTCTTCTTTGAAAGAATGGTTTCATCACTTCACATCAAACTATTCTTTGTCTCGTCGCTAACTTGTCTTTGAATTAATGCGCTGATCACACATCAATTCAAAGAGTGGAAAATGTAATGACCTAAAAATAGTCAACTAAACCCTAATCCTCTAATCTTGATCTCTCATCAAGAAAACCCTGATCTTGATCACCTTAAGTCCTAACCTAATTCAACATCTTCAGTCTGATCTGGCCTAAACCCTAGGTCCTAATCTATCATCGCACTTGATTTAATTAATTAATTCCTAAATCCCAAAATATTGGCAACTAAACCTTGTGTCATTTATTTAATTAATATCCTAGTATGTTGATTAAATAAATAGATAACTATTAATTAAATGTAAAAAGGGATTAAAATTAATAAATTGAGTAAAAAGTGCATTTAAATCATTCAAATATTCAAAAATGCATTTTTATGTCATCATTTCAGTTGATTGAACATCAAATTAGAAACAAATCTTTCTTGTTTAGTTAACTACGTCTTTTCTTCTCCTCATTTTGGAAATAGTCTAGTTAACCGAAAGCTCACTCAGTTAACTCCTCTTTCAATTTTAGAAGTTTCCCAAATGACTGATCAACCAGTTCAGTTAACTGACTCTCAACCAATGGTCTTCCTTGCACATGGATTGTGCTTCTTTGAGTCAATATTATCTGTTCTTTGAAGTTCAATCTCAATCGTTGGTTCGAGAGAGATTTTCTATAAAAAGAAAGCTTCATTTTTCTCACAAAGGATCCAAGAATTTTTAGTAGAGTTATTAAGTTATGTTTGTTTATCATCTTTCATTGAGAATTTAGTATTTTTGCATATTTACATGTTTCAAGCATTTCAATTGATAATCTAGGAACATTTATTTTGGGTTTTAAAATAAACTAAGCTAATCATTGGATGAATCTCTCTCTACTTACATCATAGAATAATCATCTTTTCAAATCCTTTATTTAGACAGTGTCAAGTCACTAGGTTTGTGATGATATGAGAGAAAACTCATACTCCTTCCTAATAGAAGGCAATAGGTCAATTTAGATTAATTTATTATTTCTATACTTCAAAGCTTTCTTAGAATTAAATATGCAATGACCTATTGAAGTGTGTGTTGATAGTTTAGAGGTCCACATTTCACACACAGTTTTTTGGTGGATTCATTTTGTGATGATGTAAAGTACGATATGTGAAACTGATAAATGATTAAGTAGAAGGGAGAATGAATTCACCTTGAAGTGAGAAGGAGAAAGATGAATTTTCAGATCTAGAGTTGAATGTCATTGTGTTGTCAGAAATAGAAATTGTTCTGGATCTAGAATCTTGGTACCTGAAGCTTGGTAGTTGTTGGAATTTGTAGCAGACCTATCACTAGTTCTAAGACTCTGAAAATTTGGATCCAAAACTCTGACACTTGTTCCTGCGCACAAAAAAGAAGGGGAAATTGTTGTGGGGAGGGGCTTGCCTTGATCAAGCCCCTATATAGGAATTAACCTTGAAATGAAATATATATAATTTAAAGAATACTAATAGGTAGAAAAGATTAGATCTAAACAATGGAATGTATCATACCATGTAGATTCATTTTTCCTTAGAATATGATCAATAATGTTGATGCAATAGCTTTGACTCAACACAAAAAGCCAAAAGGAAATCATGTAAGACAAAACCTCATGTTTTAGATATTATAATTTTCTTCAATTTCAAAATGAAGAAGAAGAGGATGACTTGATGTAGGGATTTAGATATCTTTCCTTGATTTCAAAATACTTTGCTTGGCCTCCAATGGGGAAAAGAGCAAGATCTTTGGAAATAAATTCCTTGGATGCTTGATGATGAATGCCCTCAATGGATGTTTTCTTGCACTTGGGTCTCTTGAATGCACAATTATAGATCATGAATTGTTTGCATAAAGAATGCATGTCAAAATGAGGAGAAGATGTCTCCTTTTATACACATTTTGGGGCTCAGATTCCACATGGATAGCCCTGATTAAGCACCTAGGAGAAACAACCCCAAATAGGGCCAAGAGCCCAATAAATGGAAATGTCATAGGACAATGCCAACCTAAGTCAGCCTAATCCAGGACAAGGCCAACCTAAGTCGGTCTAGTCCAAGACAAGGCTGACCTAAGTCTGTCTAGTCCAGGCAAACTTTGTTAAAGCCAGCCTGGGACCTAGGGTTGTGTGTTGAAAGGGATGTTTGAAAGGCCTTATTTGTCAAGAAATTAGGGCAACTTCCAAGATGTGAAATGAATGTAAAATGACCTAAGAGGGAAATTAATTATGAATGGAGGGAAAATGGGAAATATGCATATAAATTGGAGCCAACCTCAAGTTTGAATAAGGAGGAGGACCTATATATGAATTTATTATGTATTTAAGTGCAATATAAGGTCCTACCATAAGGAACACACTAAAGTAGGCCCAAAATTATCTTGAAATGAGCACAAGTTAAGTGCTTACTTTTTAGGATGGTACACAATCATACAAACCTTCAATAAGGTTTTTATTTTTCAAGGTCCTTACACCCTTCTCTCCAATGTGGCCAATTCTTTGTTTCCATAACTTAGTTTTATCTATAGTTAAATTAAATTTAGAAGAAAGAGCACACTTAGGTAACCAAAATCCATGACCATCTACAAAAGGTGAAACCCTCTCCTTTTCCAATGAAGTATCTATAGATTTAGTCTTCATAAAATTATTATTACACTCAACAATGTATGCATCCAACTTATACAATGTGCCAATTCTAAAACCTCAAATAACCACCATAGAACCTCTCACCATTTTTCATCCTACATCAAAATAGATTACTTGCATACTTGAATCTATTAGTTTTCTCACAAATAAAAAATTTCATCTTATATGAGGGAAATACAATACACCATAATCTTTCTTATTTAGCCATCGAGAAACCTGACTCTAACTTTACCTTGACAAACAATATTTAAATGAGATTTATCGCCCAAATACACTTTACCTCCATCAGATTACTCATATTCATAAAAACCAATCTTTGTTAGAGGTCGTATGAAAAGATGCACCCAAGTCAATTACACATGCATGAGTGGCCCAAGATGCAATGAACACATTACCATCTTCATTTTCAAACTCATAATCAAAACCAAATTTCTTCTTTTTCTTCTTATTTTCAGTCCTTATAGACATGTCTAGGCTTACTGCAATTTCATCCAATAACTTTGGACTTTCTAGGATATTTGGATCTCTAAGGGATTTAGATTTATTACACTTCTCATTCTTCTTTCCTTTTTCCTTTGGTCTTCCATGAACAACTAAGGATTCCTTTTCATCTCTTTAGAAAGTAAATAACATGCCACATATTTAGTCCTCAAAATAATAGAAGTATTTTTTAGATCCATAACAAGAGAATCCCATGAATGAAGAAAATAACAAAGAAAGATTCCTCATCATCCATCTTAACACCAATTGATGCCAATTGAGCTGCCAACTAATTGAATGCTTCTAGGTGGTCTATAATTTGTCCACTTTTGTCCATTCTCAAGGAATATGTTTTCTTCCTTAAGAAATATTATTTACTAAAGATTTTTCTTGACAACCTCACCAAAAAAATTTCCATGGACTCTTTGTAGAGGACTCTTCATGAACATTGATTAAAATAGATTGTGCAAGGCATAATTTGATTAGACCCTTGGATTTTCTATCCAAAATATCTTATTGAACAACCTCATCTAGATTTGTAGGTCTAATCATATTCTCATCAATAGCCTTCCATAGATCTCGATCTATTAGCATATCCTTCATCTTCAACTTCCACATTTCAAAATTATTTTCAGTAAATTTCTCCACCTCTCTTCTCCTTGACGAAATAACTATCTAAAATTTTATGCAATAAGATCACAAAGTATCTTTTACACAAGCTCCCACTCAAATCTATATTAGTTTCAAAAACCCAACAATCCACAACTAAAACTGAAGGTGATCGGGATCTGATACCACTTGTAAGGAAGTTAAGTAGCGGAACAACTTCCTACACTAACCTTGAGTGTAGGGTAAGTAGTAATGTAAAAAAATTATTATATCTTTACAATAGCTATAGAAACTTAATAAAAATAAACATAAATAACATCATACATACCACAACACAGTGATATACATGGGAAAATCCCTTTTAGGAGAAAAATCCACACTCCAAAAACCTGATATATTATTCATAAATAAATAAAAAATTACAATATACTTACAAGGAAAGCTTCTCTTAGGAGTATCATCAACTAGATACCTAGAAGTAATTAAATAGCTATAAGAATCTTACGCATACCCTTTATCTCACACACCTTATATATAAGAGATACAATATGTGAAATCTTCAAATGGTATTACAAAATCATGGGCTAAAAACCACTTATTAAGTAGTGCACATCTTATCTCTAATCAGAGGTTCCCTAAGATGTGTCAAAACACACACCAAAATAAGTAACTCTATTTTGCGTCTCATTTATGTGTTCAACACATTTTTGCATTTCCTATTTTAGGAGACCCAACTTCAAAGGCCATAACTTTTGAACTGGGTGTCCGATTGACAAATCATTTGAAGTGTTAGAAAGCTCACTACCTGTTCAGTCACCTTGTAACCCACTATTCTATCTATGCACATTTTAGGCTATTTTAGAGCCTCTCAATTCTTCAAATTTGAATTTGTAATTTTTTCAGTAACTTCCAAAAATAGAAACTTTAATATTTTCAAAACTGGACATTATATTGCAACAAAAATTTACTGGAATGCACATCTATCCCATTTGAATATTTCCTGAAAGAATAAGAAAGATTGTTCTTAAATGAAAACTTACTAAAGATACTAATTGTATCTAAATGCAAGGTTGAGACATATTTTCCTAACAATATAAAAGGTTGCCTCAATACCAAGTGTCAGTCCTAGAATATAAAAAAAACACATAGAGAAGCTCAATCAATATATATAACAAAAAAAAACATATATGGAATCAATCAATACAAACATACATCAACACAATGGATGTAGACAAATAAATATATATGGATTAAGAACTAGCTTTCTTTATCACTAGGTTTTATGCTAGTTGAACACATAATGATAATTCATATGAAACTAACTAGCCAACAAGTTGTTGTAGACACCCTAAATTGTCCATCTTCATTTCTATATTAATTTAATTAATATTGCCTATAACAATATAGTTAATTTTTATAAATTAGCTATATTTGTTATATTCGACTATTTATTTAATTTTATTAAATGAACTCATCACCTTATATTTAAAATTAATTTAAATACTACCCATAATATATTAAAATTCTATTTTGATATATGTTTCCTCCATACTCCTTTTTAAAATAAATTTTATTTATATAATCCCTCCATTTCCTCTAAAATTATTCTAAGCCCCATATAAATTAAATCTAATTTAATTTAAATCTCAATTCTCCTTGCTTTTGGCTGAATTCCCTCTAATTACACTTAAAAGATAATTAAAACCATTTTAGCCTTAATCACTTGCACACACCTCTGAGTTTTTCAAATTCTTGTTCCCTCCACTTGAAAAGTCAACACCTCCCTTCCACCTCTTAATCTTGACCATCCACTCTTTTGCCTCTTAATCTCCTTTACTCCCACCTAAACCCTACCTAACTCTTCAAAAATCTATAAAAAGGAGGCCTCACTCCTCATTTGCAACTAGTGATTGCATTTTGGAGCATTTCTTGAGCATCTTAAGCACTTCTTAGTCTTCATTATATTTAGTTCCTTTGAGCATTAGATCATCTAGATATTACATGTTACGTAATGGAATAAATCTACTGTTGTTTCAATCTTGCATTTTCATTCTTAGTTTAGCTTTCATTTGAATCTAGCTTGTTAATCTCTTGCATTTGCATCCTTTAGCATATATCTTGCATTTGCATTCATCATTTTGTGAAGATTGGAGCAAGTTCCTCATACTTGTTCTCAATCCTTCACCATCAATCATAGTGGGATTTATTGTATTGTGTTGGGAGAGCACACCCACAAAATCTCTAAGAGAAAATTAAACAAGGTTCATTGGGTGTCCTTGTTTTAGTTCATCGGAGGTTGTAGTTGAAATTTAGTTGTATTTCAAGTCTATTATCATGCTTTGATTAATTCATATTTCTTGTATTTGCATGCTTTTGTTTGTTATGCAGCTCAGGGATTCTCATTGCATACAGTTTCATTATGTTGGGTGATTCATATTCCAAAAATGTCTCTAAGAGCATTCAAATGATAGATCAAATGCTAGAAAGCTATGTTATGCTAGGTGATCAAGGTAAGTCAAATGAATTCCACTGGTCAACAAGAACTGTGTTATGTTTCTTGATTCATAAACCACCAATGTTTCGAGGAGCATAAGAAAAGGCGGATCACAAAATAACAAGTTGCATCATGCTAAGTGATCAATGTAAGTCATATGAATTCCACTAGCCAATAAGTTGTGCTATTTTGGATGATTCATAGACCAACAATGCTTCACAAAGAATAAAAAGATGGATCACAAGATAGAAAGCTACATTATGCTAGGTGATTAAGGTAATCCATATAAATTTCATTAGCCAAAAATTTGAATATGTTGGGTGATTCATCTAAATATTGTTGGTTGTACAAGAGTAAAGTTTAGATTCCTTGATGGTAGAGTGAGGGGGATTGATGGCGTCTTGCATATCCTTGGTTTGGCACAAAACCTTCATTCAATGAAAAATTTAATTGATATGGGTGGTAGCTTGTTTTCTAAGGTGGGGGATCCAAGATTAAAATAGATTTTATAGTTCTCACTGAGGGTATTTTGATTGGCACCTTGTATAAGATGGATGCATGTACAATTAAGAGCAATATAAATTTTTTGGAGTCCAAGAAGAGGGCTTTAGATTCTTCATCTTTTCCATTAGATTATGTAAAGAAGAAGAATGTGATTTCTATATATGATGGTTTTGATTTTTGGGTACCTAAGTGTACCAAGGTTCTAGTCGAGAAAATAGCGTTGTGGTACTAGGGATTCAGCCATATCGGTGAGAAATTTCTTAGATCCCTGAAAAATAAGAGCCTTGTTGGAGGCCTTGATGATTGTAATCTTGAATTTGACTTTTGCAAACATTGTATATATGGAAAGAATCACCATGCTTATTTTTATTCAAGTTCTAATAAGTCTTCAAGGATTTTGGACTATACTCATTTATATGTGTTTGGTCCTATTAATTTTCCTTTGTTATCTAGATATGTGCATTTTTTTCATTCCTAGATGACTATAGTAGGAATTTTTGTAAATTCCAACAAGAGTAACTATGAATTTTTTAGTTGGTTTAAGGAATTAAAATCCTTAGTTGAAAATTAGTATGATAGAAAAATTAAGCTTTTGAGGACTAATAATGGTGGTGAGTTTTTTTTGGTAGAATTCCATAGGTTTTGTAAGGACCATGGGATTGAAAAATTTAAGAGTCCTCAACATATTAGATTCTTTGGTTGTGAGGTATATGCTCATGTGCTGAGTGAGAAAAGATCAAAATTGGAGATGAAGGTCGTTAAGTGTATCTTCATTGGCTATTGTGTCAGTGTGAAAGGTTACAAGCTTTGGGATCTAGTTACAGGGAAGGTTCTCTATATAGTATAGTTGTATATTTTTTAGATCTAATACCTTCCACTATTTATTTTTAACTAGAGGAAGAAGAGGGGAAAAGGAGGTAGTTTAGGTACCACCTACTTTGATGAAAGATAAACTATGCACTCCCATTGGACTTGATTATGAAGAGAGATCTAGCAACTATAAAAGTTCTAAATAAGAGGAAGAACCTCAACCTCAATAATTGAGGACTCTATTTAACTTTTATAGGCTTAAAATTTAACCATGATGATTCTTTTGATCACACACATGCTATGGATGTGATTTTTGGTTGAACTACATAACAACTTGTTGAGCTTTACTAGTGTTTATAGGGAAATAGTTTGGAGGCTAAGATAAAAACTAGATTGAAACTATATGTACAAAAGAAGGGTCCAAGATTAGAATCCTTGATTGTTTACTGGTAAAATTGATTATTATTTTGAGGTTGGTTAAAAAATTTGTTCTTACACTTTTATTGAATGTGATAATATTGTATTCTAAGGTTTTAAACAAGATTATCCTAAATAAAAATTAGGGAAGTATACTTGATTGTGTGTGATACTTGTAATAGTAATACAAATATTAATTCAATTTGTTTGAGTAAGGTTGAGGCTGGGTAGTTGTTTTTAAACTAAATACTAAGAGATTTGGGGGTTAAGATGAAACCTTGGTAGGCCTCAAAATTGAATTCAGTGTTTCAAATTGTGCATGAGAATCTTATTTATATTTTAGAATGCATATGAGAATATTTTTGAGGATAGGATTAAGATTATAATGAAGATAATTGAAGCTCTCCACATTGTATGTTACCTTGAAGTTTAACTATTGATTATAGAGAAAACTGTCTATTATATTTTTTTGGGGTATTGACAAACTATCAAGTCAATGGTAAGTATTTTATTGTCTTCCAAGTAGTTATGAAACTTTGTGTTAAAGTCATTAAGGTTCTAAAATTTGGATAAATCCCTTTAAGAGAAAAGAAATTGACTATTTTTTATTAAAAAAGCAACCAGAACAAGGGGGCTGACCCGAAAAGAACATAGCCAACACAAGAAGTGCAAGACTACCAGCACATAACCAGAGTCAGAAAACCCTCAGCCAATCCATTTTTCTAGAAACAACAGGCCCCAACTTCAACAAGAAGTTGGTAACCAGCCTATTAACACCAACAAACCCCAACTTCACCACAAAGTTGGTAACCAATTTGTGCATGTTAGTATCAGCAAAGTTTAAAATATCATAAGCAAGAGAGCAAGTAAAATTTTTATGATCAACAACATTAAACAGAGTAATAGACAGACCCAAAATGACCAACCACCAAAAATAGAAAATAGACCAAAACATCAAAAAAGAACAGAAAACTACTTGGCGTTTTTACCCCCTTCATTAAGAATCAACTTAAGCCAATCTTCCACAAGGAATTAGAAGAGATTCCCGTCATTCTAAACCTCTCCAAGGGTCGTCACTTTCTCCATGTGCGGAAGCTGAATATTCGTAGCCACCGAATGCATAACTTTGACCACAAACTCAACAATTTTGTTGAAACTTTCACCGAGCTCTCTGATTTCCTCCTTAACCTCCCAAAGGTCCTTTTTGGAAACTAAATCCTGAAAGGATGCCTAAAGCCGCTTAATGTCCTCCTTCATTTGGTTTAGGTCACCCTCAGCTTCAACCTTACCCTCAGCCTCCACCTTACTTTCCTCCAGGGCCTCATCCTTGTTACCCACGGTTTCCTTCTTAGTATCTAACTTCACTTGCAGACCAGACGACGAGGTAGCTGTAAGCAGCAACTCTGAGTGCTTTTCATCAAACAATTTATTTTTATATAAATCTACTGTGGGTAGTTTTAAAATTTCCAAAATATGGGAAGATTCTTGGCTTTTATCGGCTCCCTCCGTAGATGGGGGGACTTTGTCTTTGTCTTTGTCAAAGCTATCCTCATCCTTCTTAGTTTTTTTTCCTTTATTTTTATCCTCACTGCTTCCTTTCTTCCTCTCTTCTTCCTCCTCCGAGTCCTCCTTTTCCTCATCATCCTCCAGATACCTTTTCTGAAAAATTTCTATTTAAACTGAGTATTGCAGGCAATTCTGTGGGACCTCCTCCTGCTATCATTTTCATCTTCTTCCTCCTTCGAATCAATGTTGATTTGAGTTCCTCCCACTAGACCCACTTTGTCTTTCTTGGGTTTATTACGCACAGGAGTTTGCATTTTGGAGGACGAGGTGGGATGAGAATGAGAAGCCATTAACTCTTTAGGAGCATTAGCAGAGGGAGTGTTAAAATCCTGCAGAGTGACAATTCTAAGAGGACATAATGCAAGGTGAAAATTATAAAGATGCAAAATCAAGCCTTGGTGTAGAATGCAATAATTTTGCTTGGAATTTTTCTTTTCTCTCACATCCATCACCGAAGCCTCAAGAGAGTGCAACAGTTAAAAAGGAAAGGAAATAGTATCATTATAGCGAAAGTGGTTGAGCAGAGGATAGAGGTAGTTACAACAGGTACCAAAATGGCCTTCTAGAGTAAGGTATTTCACTAGAATGAGGCATACCTCATTCCAGGGATCTAGAAGCACCTCCCATTTGAAGCCCCAATGAATCTGGACCAAAATCTCTAATTTCTTGAAAAATCTATTCATGCTAGAATCGTCTCTACTTTTTGCAACCTTCTTCCACTTTCTTCCATTAGTGGAGAGTCTCGTTGCTTGGGCAATAACCTCTTCATTGATTTCAAAGGTTATCCCATTTATGGTTACCTTACGCTCTATCCAATAATTAACTAGCTGCATCAAAATGAGTTCATCGCTACCCTCCATGGATTCCATGTAAGGGTAAAAGCCTCCCTCCTTCAAGTATGTAACTGCACAAGGGTTTTTGAGAAACCCGTCCTCAATTTTGGAGGGCTCCACACAGACCATATCACCACTCATTTTAGAACTATGCTCAGAAAGCTCCTCTTCTTGAGGCTCCAGAGACATCTCACTGGTTCTGTCACCACATAGACCAGCCTTCACCCAAACCCAGAAAAGGAAGCCAACACAGAACACCCAGCGAAGGCAACCAGTGAAGCATATGACGGAGATCTAGTTAGGAATAAAATCAGACGCTTAATGAACTATAAACATCATGTACTAATCACATGGGTGGCCGAAATGAAAGAAAAGCCATCCCATGACAAGAAATGATTGCATATCTTAGGTTTAAAATACCAATAGAGTCTGACCATCTTATCAGGGCTCCCAAGACAAGTGTCAGTCCCCACATCATTGCTTTTCTTTAAAGTGCTCATACTTTCTCCCAAATAAGCAATAAAATCCCATCTTTTCAACATTATACTAAAATTAATTTTCTTTCCCATTACGCTTTTAAAATTTGAATTTGTGCCACGTCTCATAAAACTACAAGTCACCTTTCTTGTCCAATCACCTTCATCCACGTGCCTCATCATTTAATTTTATTTCATTCTCCACGAGCAAAACTGTTTGCTTGGTCAGCGAATTCAAATTTCTCCAACACCTAGTTCCTTGTATAGCAAGACCCGTGGCAGCCAGGGTGTCCATAATTGCATTTCCCTCTATAAATTTTCTACAATTTGAATTCTTCTAGCCTAGGGAGAAACAACCAGATGTCTTGTAGCAGATTGGACATATTCCAGCTAGCCCTGTAGTTTCCCTTGACCATTTCTATCACTATTTTCAATTCGCCCTCGATAATCACATTTTTAATTCCCACTACAACTGCCACCTTCAGGCCCCAAAACAAGGCAAATATTTCTGCCACATTGTTAGAATGCATCCTACGATGAATAGCATAAGTAATAATCATCTTCCCATAGTGGTCTCTGATAATACCTTCGCCAACAACAGTCCCATTAGAGGCAGCCCCATCAAAATTCAAATTCGTGAAATTTTCCTCCCGGGGGGGTCCACTTGGTATTTCTCCTCGCAACCACCTTGGAGAAATTAGATGCAGAGAAGGATGAAGGTAGCTTCCAAACCTTGGCCAGTTTACAATCTAAATTCTTCAGGGGGAACTGAGGAATTTTCCACTTGCATGTTTCTAAGTTTTCCTTCAGCAAATTTACACTCGATCTCACCGTCCCCTCAACAAATGTTTCCTCCCCTCTAAACACCCGATTATTCATTTCTTTCCACATACTCCAACAAACATGTAGGGGTAACATTCTCCATGGGAGACTAACAAGTGGGTGCATCGAAGAGTAACCCCAGTTGCAAACAAATTGGTCAACATTTTCCATAAAAATCCAATCCAGCTGCATTTTTCTCATCATTTTGAACCACAACATTGATGCATAGGGACAATGAATAAGGAGATGGTTAATAGTCTCAACCTTACTTTTACACATAACGCATCTATTAACCAATTAAACTCCCCTCTTCTGGAGATTATCCAGCGTGAGAATTTTACCATGAACCATTGTCCACCAGAAGAAAATGATTTTAGGGATCAATTGAGGGATCCACACCTTTCCCCAAGTTTTCTCATCCGCCACCATCTTTAAATTGGATAAATACGCAGATTTCACCATGATCTCCACCGACTTTTTATGACACTAGACAACCTTATCCTCTATCTGAGAGAGGGGGATCCTAACGCCTTCCAAAATCTTTTGAATCTCCTTGATATAAAGAGGAACTTGGGCCTGATCAAGATAAGCATCTGCCAAATTTTTCCATTTCCTTTCTTGAGATATGTAATCTTTAAATTTACTCCCAAAATGAGAAACCAGTATGTCCCTAATGAGACCATACTTGTCCTAACCCAGGGGTTTATCACTTACCCACCAGTCCTCCTAGAAACTAATCTGAGAACCATTACCAACCATCCATTTCAACCCCCTAAATAGAGTTCCCTTACATTTAGCAATAAAATTCTAAATTTTAGAGTTTGAAGGAAAATTATGGCAATATGGGAATTTGGTTGAATCATTAAAATATTTGGCCCTCATAATTTTGCTCCATCCAGCAGTTCCTCTAAACAGCTGCCAACCAATTTTGGTTATCAAAGCATTGTTTAGGTCTTTCATTTTCCTCACTCCCAGCCCTCCCAACAACTTCGGTAGACAAACCGTATCCCAGCTAACCAAGTTCATTCTGGATTTTTCCTCTACCCCTGTCCACAAAAAATTTCTCTAAATTTTGTCTAGTTTCTCCGTCATTCTGTCAGTGATTTTGAAAAGAGAGAGGAAGTAAACAGGTATTCCTTGAAGGGTCGCAAACAACAATTGAAGTTTCCCCGCATTGCTAAGATCCTTCCCCTTCCATCCAGCCAGTTTTTTTTGCAATTTGTCCAAAATGGTGTTCCAAAACTGCTCAAAAACCTCCTTCACCATGAGCGAGAGCCCAAGATAGGTGTCTGGTAGCACAGACCCATGCATCCAAGGAATTCCACAATATTCTGTTGGGTTCTCTGTTCAGCATTGAAGAAATAAATTTTACTTTTACAGTAGTTGATCACTTGACCAGAAGCCACCACATAGGAATTCAGAAGAGTTTTCCACTCTCTTGCTTCTCTTATACTGGATTTTCCAAAAAGGAACGTATCATCCAAAAACGACAGGAACAATTGAAGTTTCCCCACATTGCTAAGACCCTTTCCCTTCCATCCAGCCAGCTTTTTTTGCAATTTGTCCAGAATGGTGTTCCAAAACTGCTCAAAAACCTCCTTCACCATGAGCGAGAGCCCAAGATAGGTGTTTGGAAACACCGACCCCATGCATCCAAGGAATTCCACAATCTTTTGTTGGGTTCTCTGTGCAGTAAAGAAGAAATAAATTTTACTTTTACAGTAGTTGATCACTTGACCAGAAGCCCTCATAATTTTGCTCCATCCAGCGGTTCCTCTAAACAACTGCCAACCAATTTTGGTTATCAAAGCATTGTTTAGGTCTTTCATTTTCCTCACTCCCAGCCCTCCCAACATATTTGGTAGACAAACTATATCCCAGCTGACCAAGTTCATTCTAGATTTTTCCTCTACCCCCGTCCACAAAAAATTTCTCTAAATTTTCACCAGTTTCTCCGTCATTCTGTCAGTGATTTTGAAAAGAGAGAGGAAGTAAACAGGTATTCCTTGAAGGGCCGCAGACAACAATTGAAGTTTCCCCGCATTGCTAAGATCCTTCCCCTTCCATCCAGCCATTTTTTTTCACAAATTTTCTAGAATGGTGTTCCAAAACTGCTCAGAAACCTCCTTCACCATGAGTGGGAGCCCAAGATAGGTGTTTGGCAGCACCGACCCCATGCATCAAAGGAATTGCACAATATTTTGTTGGGTTCTCTGTTCGGTATTGAAGAAATAAATCTTACTTTTACAGTAGTTGATCACTTGACCAGAAGCCACCACATAGGAATTCAGAAGAGTTTTCCACTCTCTAGCTTCTCTTATACTGGATTTTCCAAAAAGGAACGTATCATCCACAAACTGTAGGATAACTTCCAGAGGAAGTGTGGATGATGGTTTAAAACCAATAATAGATCCAATTCCTTCCAACTTCAAAAGGTTTCGATCCACCACCTCCGCAACCAATAAGAATAGGTAGGGCAAGAGGGGGTCCCCTTGTCGTAATCATCTTTCTAGCTTAAAAGACCCCCAAGGGGAGCCATTGACCAGCACCGCAAAGTCAACCATTTCCACTACCACCTTTATGATTTTAATGAATCTATCCTAAAATCTAAATCTTCTTAGCACCCTATACAAGAAGTCCCAAAAAACCTTATCGTACGCCTTAGATATATCCAACTTTAGCATCATTCCAGCATTCTTGCATCTGTCCATGGAATGAATGATCTCATGGGAGGTAATCACCGCATCTAAAAAATTTCTACCTAACACAAAACCCTTCTGGTTGGGAATGATGATTTTGCCAAGTAGGGTTTTAATTCTGTTGGCGATGATTTTGGAAAGGATTTTATATATAGTATTGCAATGGCTTATGAGGTAGAAGTCACCCATGCTCTATGGGTCCTAAAATTTAGGTACCATAACAATATAGGTGTTGTTAAGTTTTTTCAAGATATTTCCAGTTCGAACATAATCACGGGCTGCATGAATAAGATCATACTTGATAATCTCCCAGAAATGCTTGAAGAAAGCTGGCAGAAATCTATCTGGTCCAGGAGATTTATAAGCTCCCATGGAGAACACAACATTTTTTACCTCCTCCTCTTAGACTTGAAACAACAACTCTTCATTTTCCTTCATGTCAATGACATTCGGGATAGCCTCTAGGAGTCTATCAGAGACAACATATGTACCCCTCTGAACCGGGCATCTGAAAGTGTCTTGGAAGAACTTAGCAGAAAACCTACCAATGTCATCTTCCTCCGTTAGCAATTAATTCCCTCCAACATTTAAGGATTTTATGATATTCCTTCTTTTATGAATAGAAGCAGACCTGTGGAAAAAGGCTGAATTCCTATCACCTTCCTTGAGCCATTGAACTTGAGGCCTTTGCTTCCAGTAGATTTCCTCCCTCTTAAGGTGTTCTTTCCATTTCTTCCGCCAACCTTCCTCTTCACAATGATCATTCCAGGAGGAGACGCCTAGGGCCATGTCCTCCTAGAAGTGCTTGAGCGTCTCCTCAAAAGAAATTGACTGTTAAATGACTATTATCTCTTTTTTTTTAAACTAGGAATTATTGTGTCAATAGTTTTGGTTTTGGTTGTTTAAAATTATTGTATCAAGATATGTTTATGTAAAATAATGTTATTTAAAATTTAAATATCAACCTTGGGAAAGTCTTTTTAGAAACTTTTAAAACATTGGATATAACACTATTTAAAAATGTGTTCATGACTAATTTTGTGAAATAGATTTGGAATCTTTTCCCCTTTGTCCAAATCATAACTGTTCTCGGTCAAAATAAATTTCCCTTGTAAAAAATTGCTAAGTAGCGTGTATGTTGTCAAGTGCACATTGAATATTGAATTTTGAACTTCGCAGTTCAAAGTTCAAGATTCAAATTACAATCCCCATGTTACTCCGTGTCTACCTTTCTTTCGGTCGGCGAGAAGTCTTGTGAGTAATGCGTATTTTTGTTTTTTGACAATTGAATCATGAACTTTGAACCATCATTTCGGTAGTTCAAAGTTCAAGATTCAAAATGCACTTTATCCCCTGCAGTATTTGCCTCGTGTCTTCATTTTCTTTGATGTCCTTGACTTTTCTTATCTTGAATATTGAACATCTCCTTTTTCTTGTTCATAATTCAATATACAATGTGCGTCATGGATAAGTCTCATTTTAGCCATGAGCCTGTCAAGTGATTAAAGCATTATGATTTTCAAACTTTGAACCTCGCTTCACATAGTTCAAGGTTCAAAATTCAATGTGCAATAAATAACCAAATATATGTAGCTCATGTCAAATCTTGACTTTTTATGGAAAAGAAGTTGAAAAGACATTGGATTGAAAGCCAGCTCAGTAAAAGTACTTGTCACGCGGAAGCGGAGTAAATGTGATTGGACATATTCAGCGAATGATGACGGGAATAATCAGGTCATGACAAGGTGTCATGATTACCGAAATGGCAACTCAAACATATGTATTAATTTATCTCATTTCTTGCCATTTTTGCTCATTGGCAACTGCGATAGCATAATCGGAAGAAAGTTGCAGTGAAGGTAATCATAGGAAAGCAAGAACAAAGCATCGGTGAGTCCCAAGAAATCTTCTCCATTTCTATTTCTGATTTCAGATTTAACTGTTGTAAGAAAGAAATTAGGCTTTTCCATTGTTTTTCTTAAGGTTACTTGCTTAGTATTGCTATGTCTAGTGCTAGCATGTCGGCCTCAAAGGTCAAGTCTGTAAAATAGAACAAGTTCTCTCTTGTGAGTAGTTGTCTTCCTGAAATGAGGGACACGATCTTTGTAGATGAATATTTAGAAGGAATTGTTCATAGGTTCAAAAATGCAAAGAAGGAACCTTCGCCACAAAAATTGCAGAGTGGTTTGTTGGAAGCAGCAGGTTTTCCAAAAGAGACTGTGTGCCCAGAATTAGTAATGGAGTTCATAAATAGATATGACAGGAGTAATAGGTGCATTTGTTCTTTTTCTGAAGAAGTTTTGATATCCATCATCTGACAGATAGTCATGACAGCTCTGCGAATTCCCCCAATGGAAGCATACGGTGATTGGAGTATTGATAAAGCTCAACGGGAATATGACCAAAATAGAAAGGACTACAAATATAATATTGCTAGAGATTGGTTGATAAAGTCTGAAAGAGGTGGTTCCAGGTTGCCTAAGCCATTAAAGAAGAATCACTTGATTAGAGAAGTTCGAGATATAGTTATCATGTTGAGCAGAGTGAATGGAAAACCCAATGATATCCTCTTGGAGGATTGGATTTATATTTTCATCCAAGTTGTTCTAGTTGAGGGATAGTATATTGATTGGGCGGAAGTGATAGCAGAAAGGCTTCATGAAGAATTATCTCAATCTGTACAAGCATCAAGTTTCTTTTTGTCTTCATACCTATTTTATGTGCTTGCTACTTGCAGAAATTGGGAGGGTTTGCCACATGAACAATGGAAGGAGAATATGAGAACTTATGAATATTACCCACTTCTTTAGAAGGAAAGAAATTCAGAAGATTTCCAAATATTTCAGAACACATTCTTGTCCAAGCTCATTTTTGAGCTAAAACGAAAAATCAACTGTAGGATGTCTGAAGAAGCTATGGAGTTAGTCAAAATTTATGGTAGCTTTTTCATCCAGTTCCCTACTTTTAGTTACTTAAGAGTGGGAGGATTCAGTGGAGAACCTTTGAAGCTCCCAAGATATTGCTTAGATAAATATGTCTTATTAGAGGTCTGTAGACAGCTACTCCAGGTTGAGGTGAAATTCAGACTTAAGAGAGGGGTAGGCTCTCTTTTTCCCATTGATTTAGGGAATTATCACTTCAGATGGATGCACATAGGTTCTGCCTTGGATGTAAAACTGTAAATAATAAATCTCCCTCCCTACCAGAAAAGAAGCTATTTTGATAGCAAACAATTTGTATCAAATCATTTCAAAATCGATGCCACATTCCTGCATCAAGCAAAGCTGGAAGATTTTTGGGCAGACTGTGTGGATGAAATTGAGGTTGAAAAGAGGCTGCTCTCCAGATTCACCTTGCAACAAATTGTCTCACTATGATTGTGTGTAAATTATTACACCTTCATGAAATTGATTTATTTAACTACAATTCTATGGAAGAATAATGCAAATTAAGCTAAAGAATTGCAATCAAATCACTAAACATTCCATGGATCTCTATCTAAGATTTGTTAATAGAGCTCTCAGCCTCAATCTCTATCAATGAAAATCCTAGAATGAGAAATTGATAAACTAATGCCAATCTAGCTCAATTCTCTCAAGATATGCTCTTAATTTCTCTCAAATTGCCTATAGTAATGATGTTATGCATTCGAATTTTCTAGGATCAATTATGCTTAAAAATGGCTTGTATTTATAGAAAACTCCCAAGGGTAGGGGGTAGAGCTACTTGATCATGATTAAGCCTTGGTTAGGTGAAATTCTTTGAGATGGTTTCAAATGGGGAGACAATTTAAATGTTTGTCTCAAAGGTTGAGACAAAGGGACAAATTTGGGTGATTGAGATTCAAAATTAGGAGTGATCCATGTGCTTTGTGTTCTCAATTCTCATTGGTTGCTCAAATTCATGTTGAAGGATATTAGGATTTATTTAATTCAATCAATTAATTAAATTAGTCATGTATGATGAATAGGTTCAATTTGATTTTTGATTTAAAACTATACAATTAATTGATTAAAATCAATTATATAATTTTGATTGATCATTTTAGGATTGAATTTGATTATTTGATGTCATGGTTAATTAATCTTTGATTTAACTTGATTTTGTCCACTTTGATTGATAAATGTTCATTTGAATTGATTTTGATCCATTTTGAAGCATTTTGCTGAGATTTCTAGATTTGGATGATACTAAGACACCTGCCCAGTTTTAGGTGTCTACAAATTGCCTTTCAAGATTAAAGGATTAGATATTGAAGATGAAGAAAATGTCTTGGAATCTAGATATGTGGAGCTGAATGATGATGCATTAGCCAGAAAGATAGATTGGGAATAAATGGAAGAAGAAGATGTGAACACCCTGTCCAAAGATGTGTTTAAAAGAACACATAGATGGTTAAAAGAAATAAATCAAAAGAAGAAGCAAGAAACTTCCAGTTCATTAACTAGAAAGAGTCTGAGGATTTTAAAGCTCTTGGCCTCTCCTGTCCATACTGATAAGATTGAAAATTTTATTTCTGCAGGTGAAACAAGCTCTAGATTAGAAGTTCATCTAGAAGAGAAGAAACCAATCATTGAATAATCCACGAGAGTAACAAGAACCAGAAGAAAAAGGAAGGAGAAGGTAGATAATATCCCCTGCATTGTAATAGATCCAGGGGAAGAAGTCGATCTGAAAACTCAAGGAAAGTCCAAAATGAGTAAGTCACCAATCAATCCTCCAGGAAATGAATCAACAAAAGCAGGTTAGCAGGACCTGACAATTTTGAAGAGCCCTGGAACACAACCTCTGCAAAGACTTCTACACCGCAAACTTTGAGCTAGCTAGAATTATCAGTCAGCAAGAAGAGAAACATTGTGTCAGTCTCCACTCCAATTGGAGATTTAGTTAGCAAGTACCTGGGAAAGACCCCAAGGGCGAAGAAGCCCAAAATAGAGACTATGTTAAACATGGACTATAAAATAGGTCACTGGATCACGAAATTTTTTCAAACCGAGTTCTGATAAAACCATTGATGAAGTGATAGAGAAGGATTTCAATATAGAAAAAGTGGATTTGGGCATGGCCACTAGAGCTGCTGACTTGAAAATCTTGAACTAGACAAATAAGAAAATCAATCACCAGGTATTGAAAGATGCTAAAGATAAAATAAAATTGAATCAGGCCCTTTGTGAATTGTCTAAATATATACAACAACTTCAAGGTCTAGTTCCTCAACCCTTTTCCATGATACCTATTGACTTAGATGTCAAGTCTCCAAAAAATATAATTTCCTCGATCAAGTCCATAAGGATAGATCCATATCAAAGGCCTTCTTCACCTCGATCGATAAGGTAACTAAAGAAATCACCAAACTCACTAATGATTTCAATAATTTGATGGAAAAATCTGATAAATTGATCAATGTAGTAGAGGAAGATGTTGAATCATGCAAAAAGGAAAAGGACCAATTGGAGATTGAAATACGAAACATGGAAGAAGTTTATGCTTATGGTATAAACAAGTTTCTTTCAGAGAAAGCAGTACCAAGGCTTGTAGAGAACTCGTTGTTCGTCACCAAGGTGAACATAGAATGGGCAGGTGCATTGTAAGAACAAGACATTGAAGAGTCTTTCCAGATCATTGAAGCCCATATAAACTCAAAGGAAATTATGCATTCTCAGAATGAATGCATGGGGAAAATAATTGGAGATGAAAATGGGACTGGCGGTGGCATGAATAAAGTACTTGCCTCTTATGAAAAGAAGATAGAAAATCTAAGAGCTGCTAAAGAAGTTGAGGTGAAGGATTTTTCTATTTTATCTCATGTGGAATCAATAGTTGTCTATGACTATGAACAGATGAAAGTTTTTGAAAATAAATCTCAGCAGATTCAAAACTTCAAGAATATTTGGGGGCAAAGGTTTGAAATAGTTACCACACCAAATCAAGAACTGAGAGAAAATTTCTCGGCTGCATTTGAGGAATGGAGTGCAACAAAAGGTGCCACCAACATTGTTGGGAATGATGGAGCCAAAATTGGCCAATCGGTCAATTAGTTTTCTAGATAGTTGTTTTATTTTTGCAAGTTCTCCAAAAAAATTTGCTATCTCTTTGGATAATTAGTTTTAAAAATTGAATTAGCCCTGCGTGGCTATATATTTGATTTTGATGACCAAATGAGGGTCGGTTCTCTGGTGAAAAACTTTTCAATACTATCTGTGTGTTTGAGTTATTTTTTTGTTATTATACTGTGAAAATATGGATATATAAATACATATAATCAGTTGGTTTTATGAGCAGATTCTGATATTTTCATTGGTCATTTGATATGGTGAAATGTATGATTTTGGTTTCAGTCAGAATTGAATGATTATGTTACTTTGATCTGCAAGTATATCTTAGTGTTTCGTCAGTAATCTTTTTCAAGATTTGGTATCATTTGAATTGGCCATTCTTAAATAGTTGTATTTCATGATTCAAGTCAGTTGGCTTGGAATATCTAGAATCTCTTTTAAGAATCTCAGAATATTTAGTCTTTGATCTGTAATGAATGATAGTTAAAGCCTTTCATGCTTTCTGGCAAAAAGTGTATCTTGAATTAAAATTATTTTCTAATAAGAAGCTATTAAAGATAAATCTTTGTATAAGGTTGTTGCTCCTTGGAAGCAAAGAGTGTAGTTGTGAGTAACTCATTCAACTATTAGTGTATTTTTCTTCTTTTTCTCGGTAAAAGGAGTTGTTTATTTGTTCATTATTAAGAGGAAAAATATGTTCACTAACAATAACCATTGTCCAAATCATAACCATGGACTATATGTGAATTGATTTCATGGATTATATGTGAATTGGTTACATTTATCCTTGATATTTGGACTTCAATCTTTTGGGTGAACCCTAAAAAGAAATAGATTGTTGAATGATTATTATCTTTTTTTTTTTTTTTTAACTAGGAATTATCGTGTCAATAGTTTGGGTTTTGGTTGTTTAAAATTATTGTATCAAGATATGTTTATGTAAAAATAATGTTATTTAAAATTTAAATATCAACCTTGGGAAAGTCTTTTTAGCAACTTTTAAAATATTGGATATAACACTTTATTTAAAAATGTGTTCATGACTAATTTTGTGAAATAGATTTGAAATCTTTTCCCCTTTGTCCAAATCATAACCATTGTCCAAATCATAACCATGGACTATATGTGAATTGATTCCATGGATTATATGTGAATTGGTTACATTTAGCCTTGATATTTGGAATTCAATATTTTGGGTGAATTCCTATCACCTTCCTTGAGCCATTGAACTCGAGACCTTTGCTTCAGTAGATTTCCTCCCTCTTAAGGTTTTCTTTCCAGGAAGAGATGCCCAAGGCCATGTCCTCCTGGAAGTGCTTGAGCTTCTACTTAAAAGAAATTGATTGTTAAATTATTATTATCTTTTTTTTTTTAAAACTAGGAATTATTGTGTCAATAGTTTAAGTTTTGGTTGTTTAAAATTATTGTATCAAGATATGTTTATGTAAAAATAATGTTATTTAAAATTTAAATATCAACCTTTGAAAAGTCTTTTTAGCAACTTTTAAAATATTGGATATAACACTTTATTTAAATATGTGTTCGTGACTAATTTTGTGAACTAGATTTGGAATCTTTTCCCCTTTGTCCAAATCATAACCATGGACTATATGTGAATTGATTCCATGGAATATATGTGAATTGGCTACATTTAGCCTTGATATTTGGACTTCAATCTTTTGGTTGAACCCTAAAAAGATAAGTTTTAAGATTAATTTATCTTGTGTTTATTTTAGTTATTGATTGTTCTTGACAAAGCTCCATTTATGTCATCCTAATTTTGGGACTTAGGGGTCGATTGCTATGACAATTTTATTCATGGATGGACTAAAAATAATGTGAATAAGGTTCTAAAAATATTTTGATTACTTATAGGAGTTGGTTACTATTCAATGTTACATTTATTTTGATTCATCTCTTCTTGTAGGGAAAAAAAATTGCTTAACATTTTAGTAATAAATTAAAAATGATATGAAATGAAATGAAATTTCTAATAATGTTTGTATCTATATTGATATAAGATAGTCTAATAGAAGCCATAAATATCATGGCTCTAGTTGATGGTTGATGAATTAATAGAAAGAAAAAATAGCACTTATGCAAAATCAATTAGTCAATTTACTTTTAAAAAATTGTAAATTATTTCACTTTTTAGATTATATAATTTTTAGAATAAACAATTTTATATTTTTCTTGTATATTTAATTGATATATATATTATTTATAAAAAAAATTGCAAAATAAACAATTTAATATTATTCTTATTTCTTAATTCACTTTATTTATAAATAAAGATAATAACCTAATTCAAATCTCAAAGACATTTATCATTTATTGGTTATGTATTAGGTTGCTTTTGATAGCATCATATTTTAATTTAAATATATTTATAAAATAGGACATTAATTAATTGAAACTATAATTTAAATTTTAATTATTCTATTTTGCAAGTTAAACTTAGTAGTTGTAAGCAGTTTATTTTATTTTAATAGTTTAATTACAATGTTATATTTGTTTATTGATCAAAGAGTTGAGACCTATCTATTTATAGATTAAATTTGTAAACAAATCTAGATATTGTTAGTGGACTATTTTGATGAATTAGGTTTTTTATTAAGGGAATGATATGGAATATGAAAATGATTAGACAATAATATATGCAATTGAAAATTCTATCTTTTATCATCATGTGATCAGAAATGTTGATGCAAAAATAGTTAATGGCTCATATAGTTTGATATTAGTATGGCCTAATTGTCTATTATATAATTAAGAAGAAATGATTACTTAATAGTTTTAGACCTTGACACTGCTTAAGTTATCTAACAATTAGATATTCTATTGACTTTCTTCTCCTTTTCTTTTACAATTGGAAGGGATGGCCAGGTTGGTGAGGTAGTGGGAATACGAGTTTGTATATAGTATTTCACAAGACTTGCATTGTCAAGATTCATCTCTTTATTTTCTAAGTTGCCTTAAACCAGTGTTGATATAATTATATACTTTTAAGAAATAAGAACATATAACAACTTCTTGAAACTATTGATACATATTGAAGCAGTGGGTTCTCTACCCTACACATAATATAACAAAAGATTTTGTAAGCCATGATTCATCTCTTTATTTTCTGAATTGCCTTAAAATAAAAGTTGAGATAATTATATACTTTTAAGAAATAAAAATATATAACAACTTCTTGAAACTATTGATAAATATATTGAAGTAATGGGTTCTCTCCCCTACCCACAATACAACAAAAGATCTCTTCTGATTGACATTTGCTTAGAATTCTCTACTTACTTTTCTATCTGCTACTCTTTTATTGTTTTAAAAATATGGATGACTTTGAAACAGCTGTTCTGTACCCCAATCTGTCACTGTTCATGCTATTTGTATTCTGTTTATGCTTCATTCAACATTACAAATATGCATGGAAGCACAAAGATAGACATTTCTGATAATCGAGGGGAAGGAAGCTAAATAAAATCCATCCATCAACTTGAAGGAGAAAGGCTACACTCAAGCGGACAATAATCTTCCTTTTGTATTAGAATAGTAGTTATATTGGTAGGTGTCTACACTTTTCTATTCTCTGTCAGATATATTGGGTGGGAATTTTTAATGCTGCCAAGTTACTAACTTCCATGGAGTGTAAACCTGTATAATGTTAAAAACTTGAAGCAAAAGATCCGCAGCCCAATGATACCTGCAGATTTTGCACTCCCACTTCCAGGCAATATCTGCTTCAACTTCCAATAAATTCAAAAATAAACCAAAACAAAAAAGCTCTAGGCATATCACAAGAGGCTAGAGCTGTCTATCTTTCTTCTTTTGTGTTGTCAGATTTGTTTGCATCTCTTCATCCATTTCCAAAATAGATATATACTGAACTTTATTATTATAATCATAAAGGATTGTGACCTCTGATTAAAAAAAAATGTTATTTCTGTTTTACACCCAATTCAAAACAATTGTTAAAGAAATCCAAGAAAATCTTGAAGTAATGAATACAATATTCAGAGACAAATTGGACTTATATGATAGGCAGCTTGGTAGGCCCTAGCATATCACATGGCATTCGGATTAGACTGCAAGAGATTAATCAAACAGTCAGGACACAGTAAATGATAGCTCTAAATGCATGATGGGCTTAAGGTCACATGTTTCATCATTTTCCTTCCCTGCCCATTTTGTACTGGGATTATCAGACAGCAAGCAAACAACCAGCTTTATCAGACAGTAAGCAAACAACCAGCTCTTGGAAATTTGAGTCTTCTGAGGAAGTTTGTATGCAGTACATTGAGATGGTCTAATCTATAATCTACCTTACCTTGTTCAAAAGGAGAAAGTTGAACCAAGAAAATGTGACAGAAAGTCTGAATCAGAAAATGTCATAATGGGCAGATTCAAAATAGATATTGAAATGTCCCATCAAAAGGGTACTTTGATTTGTGTGATCTCTTCAGATTCCCTTTGTACGCAATATCAAATACTAGGTACAGTTGATTCAATTTTAAAGCACTTTTTTCTTGATCTCATCTGTGTCATATCTAGGTAGCTCAGTGCTTAGAGTTGCCATGTAATTGTTGATTCCTTCTCATACACGTTCTCACCTAATCTCAATGCATGTTATAGCAGCTGGCTATGGCAAAAGAAGTACCATAGGCCTATTCGTACTTATAGCCAAAACAATAAACAAGTTAGTCACAATCAAATAATTTTTTAAGGGCACATGACCAAGGAAAGTTATTTTGAATGGATTGTAGGAATAAAAATATTATAATTTTTTTTTTCAAAATAAAAGAGGGATTAAAAATTATTCAATCATGAAGAAATATAGAAGAATAGGGGCATTAAATAGCTTTATCAAGATCCACTAAATATTATTGTGCTTAGTTTTTTTAACTAATTGTGTGAGTTGAATCCTATAGCAATATCACAATTTGACTTGCTGTGGAAAATATCTCCTACTTATCAATTGTGTGAGTTTATTTTTTTTATTTTTTGGATCAAACTTTATGATCCATGGTTAGGAAGAAGAGAGCAAGACACTATAATCTGAGAGTTTGGTCTCAGTTCTATTGTCTTGTTGTCTTCTTCCTAATGATGGATCATGGAGTTTGATTCTAGTGTGGAAGAAATAAACTCACACATTGATACCAGAAGTTAAACAAAATAACTTTATGGATGGAAATCATATGAATACAATTATAAGCAATAAATAATGAATAAACTTAATTAAACACACTTAAAGATTAGATAAAGAGTAATGGTAGAATTGAGAAATTTAGAAATTAAGAATAAGAGCGTTTATTTTATTTTAATGTTTATCGAGAGTTATTTGTTACTTTGATCATAATTTTTTTAATTACTAGCAATCACACCTTGGTGTGCAATGGGTATATCAAGGAACCTTTTGATTAGTTCAAATTTGTGTGGGTGAAGTATAATATTTTGAGGTAAAGAACAATACAATGTGAGTTGGTGTTTGTTCAAAATTGTTAACAAGGCAATCAGAAATAATTCCTCAAAGAAATGGCTTCTCATTGTGTGTAATAATTGCATGGTATGCATTGTCTTCAACATAGTGAGAAAAAAAATCTACAATCTAAAGAGTAGAACATAGTGGATGGATATAGTGCCTCAATTTGTTACATTATACAAAGATGAAGAAATCGATGTTCTGTTGATTGATAGAGCTAAAGATGGCCTTCTAAATGTGTGTAGGGAATTATATCTAGTATCATGGGCAAACTAACACTCCAATGCTCCTTAAAAGGAATTACATCCACCTCTTTCCTATTTGCCATTTTTTACCATTGTCCTCTATAGATATAGCTCCATGGAGAATTCATTCAAAACTATTGTCAATGCTATGACAATTGCTAAAAAACTATGAGATTTTTCTTTGTAGTCGATGTGGGATCTTGCGTGCAAAGGGCATCTTCTCCTTTTCTTCAGCCTCACATCCCAATGTGGGGTCTCACACATGACAAGGGACAACAAAGCAAATGAAAAGACATCGACATTGCCTATAACTATCAAAATAACATTTAAGTTAAATACGTTTTTATCTATTTGACATTCGGTTGAAGTTAAATTTAAATTTCAGTATAAGTATATTACCTAGATATGTATTAGAAAAAAATTATACATCAAAATATGCATATTCTACATGTATCAAAGCAACAACTCTTAGAAAAGAAATGGCCATGAAAGTAGATAGAGGGGAATATAGAAAGAGAGATAGAAAAGTAGAAGAGAGAAAAAGAATAAAAGAGTAAAAGAGTGACAAAGGAGACAAAGAGATATATAAAGAAAAGTAAAGATAGAGTGTATCCGATAAAAAGGGGGGGAGAGAGATTGATAAAGAGATGGGAATAGGCAGAGACAAGACAAGAGATAGTTATAAGAACTGTAAATGAAAATATATAGAAGAGAGAAACTTTTGATCAACTATTTTGGAAATAGTTCCAAAAAAGGAGCTTTCAAAAAGTGTATGAAAATCTATTAAAACATAAAGACTAGAGAGATTTCATGGTATGTTATTAAAATTACCCTTAAATGTGTAAGGAAATTGTGGCTGCATAAAAAAATATATGCAAATTATTTGATAGAATGTTCCCAAAACATAGTCTCGTGACCTGCTATGATTGCAAAATATGCACAAAATAGATTTTGTTGAAAAGTTTCTAAAAGCTTTCAAGCCAAAGTAATTGGCACATATAAAAGACATGAGATTTAAATTAGGGTGTAAAATTTATCCAACTTATGGAGCTATTTGCACTTTAACTATTTGGCATAATGACTCAAAGATATGTCATCACCATGGAATGCAATGATTGTAGGATGCCCAATTGTCTTGCAGAAAATTAAATACTTATAATCTAAAATGCAGAAAATGCAGGAGATCCGATCTTCGATCATTTCTTTTCATAGGAGATTGCAAGATGTCTGAAAAAGAATTGTGGTTCACAGAGACAAGTTTTAGATTCCACGTCAATTATGTTGATAATCACAACACTAGTACAAACATGCTTGCCTGAACAATGAAACTGCAACAGTAGAATTACCATTGAACATAATGGATTGAATACAATTCTAACTGCAAACTTAACACCTGAAATTATTGCTCCCTTACAGAGCATTGTATATAATACTCATTAATGACTAGCAATGTGAATTATACAGAAAATGTTACTGACATAAATTGATGACCCATGAAGGTATAAACAGTTTTATAGCTACAAATAGATATAAGTAGATCACCTCAACCCACAAACAATCTTCTTGCACTTGGAGATTGGCAACACATCAATGTCATGACATGGAACTGTAAATTTTTACTAAGCTAAACTCCAAAAATTGGATGAATTCATCTTTCACAAACTTTAAAAAACCAATACTGTGTGGAAGTAAATTGCCAAGGGTCATTCGTGCTATAAATCCTTTCTGAAAAATCTACTTTGAATCTTCATACCATTGTAAGTTGCTGCTCATGAATATGCCAGCGTAGTGTAAATATATGTTTTTTTACAGTCTATAATATTGTTGTACATGATTTCTAAATTTGATTGTGTAAATTTTTTCTTTTGATGTTTCGGATCAAATTATATGATTCATCATCAGAAATGGAACAATAAAAAGAATTTCATCCGAAATGTCAAAAGAAAACATTTACATAATTAAATCTAAAAGTCATGCGCAAGAATATGCAAGCTTTCACACCATATGGATACAAATGAAACATGACTGTTCTCACATATTCTTGCTGCATAGGCTCATTATAAAACGACAGCAGCTAATCTCCTTGTAAAATGCACTAAGATAAAAAGAGCTAAACTTTTTTTTTCAGATTAGTGAAAACATACTATTTGATTTTTGCAAATTTTTTGTAGTTTTCCACCACAAAATATGCAGATCATGAAGAACAAATGCTGAAAATTTCATGAAAATTTGTTGTGTTTTCCATTTTTTGAGATTTGGTCAACGGTGCATTTTACATGGAAGATAGCCGCGTCCCTATAAAACACACTCTCTTTTGCTCTAACTTAAGTCAATGATTGGAAATTGGAAAATGACTGCATGGAAGAAACCTGAATACTATGGTATCAATTAAGGACATACATCAAGACAAAGGATACTAAAACTATGAACATATCAACAACTGAAAAAAGACATACATGAAAGGCATTGAAGGATATTTATTGATTGAGCTCAAGGTAGCCTTTTGAATCTTTGTCTAGGGAATTTTATGTTCTACCATGAACAACCCAACACTCCATGTCTTGTGCTCTTGTTGCGAAATTGCCTCCTTTTTTTTCTTCTGTAGCTTGAAACTGTGGATTTGGAAATTAGTCTTAGAGAGCTTAGAAGAATTGTGGAAATTTAGTATGACAAACCATAAGTAATTTTTGGTATTAAACCTGTTGCTTTATGGTCCAATCTGGTTCTTAAGAAGCATTTGAAATGGCCATTTTCAAGTTTACATTTCTTAGGTTCATACTAATTTAGTTGATTTTGAAATTTGAAGTGAATCTGTATTCTCTATTGTATATCCGTAGTTTATTTCAGATTGTTTGATTAAAATTAGAAAATCGAAATATAAAGTAATCCTAGGAAAACCTATTGCTAGAGAAATATATCCAATAAAGTTCTAAGCTAGCATAACTATACACTTGATTTTTGGATGTATGAAAAGGCAAGTAATTTATGGAACTACAAGGTAATATGGCACGGGAAGTAGCAAGGAATCTGTTTGTATGTTGTCGTGCAAACCACTAAATTTGAGTTTTATCTGTACCCTGTTCCAATCTCAAATTTGGCACAGCCTGGGAGAACAATGTCAAAGGTTTCAGCGTCTGCCTTTACATATGCCAATAGCATTTTCTTGAAAATTTCTAAAGCCTTTGCAATACATGCATTTTTGAAATATCCTGCAATCATGACATCCCATCAGATGACATCTTTCTCAGGCATTTTGTCAAACAGTTGATGTTTTGTAAATATCCTGGCATCCCATGAAGTGACATCTATTTTCAGGCATTTTGTCAAACAGTTGATGTTTTGTGAGTATCCTGAATAATGGCATCTCATGAAGTGACATCTATTTTCAGGCATTTTGTCAAACAGTTGACGGTTTGTGAATATCCTGAATCATGGTATCCAATGAAGTGACATCTATTTTCAGCCATTTTGTCAAACAGTTGACGTTTTCTGAATATCCTGAACTATGGCATCCCATGAAGTGACATCTATTTCAGCCATTTTGTCAAACAGTTGATGTTTGTAAAGTCTTAGCAATACATCCATTTTGTGAATATGCTGCAATCATGGCATCCCATGAGGTGACATCTCTTTTCAGGTATTTTGGCAAACAGTTGACGTACCTTGTCTATACTTCCACATTTTGCATACATGTCTACCCTGGGATAGTTGCAAATACAAAGAAAATTATCTATCCTTAATACTTTTGATGTATCTCCATACTCTGTTTCAAAGCTCTTTAGTCTAGGGAAGGAGGATGTTGGCAAAGTTTGCAGAGACTGGCTTCACACATGCCAATTGCAAAGCCTTTTTAACAAAGCCATTTTGTGCATATCCTGCAATTATTCATGGGATTCCATGAACGGACTGTAGATTCAAAGGAAGTGAAAAATCAGCGAAAGAAAACAATTCGATGAACTAAAAATGTGTAGAATTTGAATTGGCTAAATTTTGAATTAAGAAAAATCAAACGTTTGATGCCTGCAAAATACTTTTATTTGGATGATTTTTATGTAAGGAAAATTGGGTAATTTTGAGATTTTTCTAATAGTTAAAATGTGTACAATTTGAATTGGCTAAATTTTGAATTAAGAAAAATCAAATGTTTGATGCCTGTAAAATACTTTTATTTGGATGATTTTTATGTAAGGAAAATTGGGTAATTTTGAGATTTTTCTAATAGTTGGGATAGCAATTGCTTTTGATATGTAAGGAAAATTGGGTAGTTTTAAGATTTTTCTAATAGTTGTGATTGCATTTTTTTATTTATTAATTAAGCAGTAAGGAAGGGGGCTAACCCTTACAAAACACAACAGAAGGTTGTCAAGAACCCAATAGTACAGTAGGTTACACTTGACCTGCCAAAAGAAGTCATTAACAACACACTACCATCATTAATAGCACACTACCATCTACCCACTCAGTGGGGCACACAATTTAAACAAAATCATTCTATGACAAGAAGATAACATCTCCCCTACTGAATATTCAACATATCTTTGGTTTTCCTTTATTTTTGCTATTTTAAAAAGGTCTTTGTTTCTATGATTTATTTTTTAGTTTCATTATTAGTTCCTTCCAAGGGAGGATACTTATGCATTCATGCAAAAAAAAGTTTGCTATTAGTTTAACCAATCACCACGCTAAATTAAATTTTTGAAACAAAAAGTCTATAGTCTATTTTTATTGCTTATTTTAAATAATTATATAAATATCATTTCTTTGTTCTTTGATTGAAAAAATCAATTTTTCTTTTTCCGAAAACAAATCTAATATGAAATCCATGAATTTCTAAAATTTAAATTGTTTTTATCTTCATCCAATGCATAGAGGGCAACATCCCAACTACCCTTGCTAGCCCACACTACCATCCATGGGGCCTTCACTTAAAAACTAATTATCAATATGTCTTTAATAGGATGAATTTGTTTTCAACAATAAAGATGACATTGAGTGTGAACCTCTATGAAAGAAAGAGTTTGGTGAGGTGGATAGGAAGGTAGCCTAAAAATTCAAAACAAACATTATACAAGAGAAAGATATCTAATGCAAATTCCACAAAAAAAAAATTCAATGAAAGAAAGGATAATACAAAGTACTTAATTACAATTTGAGAAAAGATTTTTTTTAAAGTCTACAAATTGTGTGCCACAAGAGGCTATGCTATGTTTAAATCATATTTGTTTTCTCATTTCATCACCACAAATTTGTCTTTCATTCAATAAATGATATGGTTTTTATGAAAGAAAACTTATTTAATTTAAGTTATATATTAATTTAAATCAATATTATTCTCGAAAGAAGTTTAACAAACATTTTATTTAATATATTCAAGTGGTTATTCTTAAGGTTGTATTGTATTGCTAAATTCATTTGTTGGAGATACATTATTCTTTTGAAACATTTTAGGTAATTTTGGAGATACATTATTATTTAGAAACATTTTAAACTTCAAATTACCTAAGGCGTACATGTAATTCTTAGTTCACTAAATGAAGAATACTTATGAATTAAGAACAAAAACTATTTTTAAATCTTTAATTTCTCTTAAGAATTTTGGAAAATCCTTTAACATTGCAACCTTAAAATAAATGCAACTAAAGTATATATCTTTTTCCACTAATGAAACTTCAATAGGTTGATTAATGGTGCACTGTAATATTTGTTACTTTATAAAAAAAAAACTTTGTAGTCCTAATTTAATTTCTATTATTTCTTTCCACTAAGCTCTCGTCAACTCACATTTGGCAAGAACTTTGACGCTTTGCGTCCTTGTTCATTATGCTTTTATTTCCATAATCATTTTGAGCATCTTTGCAAAAATTTGGAATTGATAGTTCTAAAGTTTTTTATTAATTTGGATGTAATTGATTTTTCTTTCTTTCTTTTTTCTCTTTTTTCAATTGTATGTTGAAACAAATATTTGAATGATCATCTATAATTTTTAGATTTCATTATCTACATTAATGGTCATTTCACATTTTTGAAAATTTAATTTCCTATCGACACACCGTTGCGTGCACAAAAGCATGTGAATCTTCGAAGAAAGACATTGAGCATTAGATTCAACTTCTAGATTTGGACACTTAGTTCCTACATTTTCTTTCCCGAAATTTAAAGAAGTCTCTCCCTCTAGTCTTTATTAGGTTTTCTCCTATACTTAAATGGACCTTTAATTTAAGTCGTATTGTTGTTGGTTGCATTGGCATTGTTAAATAAGTCCAAGTTATTCTACTTTGTTCTTCTTATTGCAATTCCATTCTTTTAGGCTGCTACTTTTTATGTATTTTATTTCAACTTTATTCAATAAAAAAAATGGTAAAAGTTGCTTTAAAAATTTAGAAGTGGTTTTAAATTTACCACGTAGAATTTTCAGAGGCATGAAGTTAAGGTGCTTGATTATACTCTCCCCTATTGGGACTTGCCATAATCGAGGGGAAGAGTGACCAACTTCCTTATGAATAGTTGGGCCTTATGACTAATTTAAGAGGATGATAAAAGAGAAATAATAAAGGTGTTCTATGTTGATGTAGGTCCAAAGAAGCCAATAGTTAAACTTATAAGTGTTTGAGACTAATATGTTAACGTATTGTCCTATTTGTTCTCTTGACATTTGATGATTAAAATAAATTATCTAATGATGCCTTGAAATAGATAACCTTACACAAAACTCAACATTTTAAGACAAGGGGCCATTTAAAAATATAAATGTGTGTGCAAATTGGTTAATTGTACTAGGCTCACCTTAAGAACACAAACATGTGTGCAAGGTGGTTTAAACAAAATGAAAAAGTGCAAGATATGTATTTTTACCCTTTAATTTTTTCCTACTTTCATGTGTATGTAAAATTAGGTGAGAATGCATAACAAAGTATAAATAATTAAAATAGTAATATACAAAAGATAAATTTTGAAGAACTACAAATATTAATAGTTGGAACAAGTGTGTGCTCTCTTTGACCTATTATGCAATGAATGTCCATAGGGCCTAGAAGGGTAATATAATTTAACTAACTATTAATATTAATTATATTAGCAAGGTAAATATTAATTAGTTAAATTTAATCTAATTAATTATAAGTTCTAGAAGGGTAATTAGTTTATATGAATTAATAAATTCATAAGGGACAATTTTAGGCATCTACATTTTGCCCGTCTTTGAACTAGTGCCTGAAATGGCATCATGTCAAAGAAGAAAAAAATGCTCTTGAAAAGGGAGATGGAGGTTAATCAACTCATAACAAAGTGACGACAATGGAAAGGGTATTGCCCCCTCAAGAAATTGGTGCAAAAAGAAAATTGAGAAAGTTTCTTAAAAGGAAGGAAAATGGAAGGGAGAATAGACTAGACAACAAGAAGGTGGAGCCAAGGCTTGCATGATCAATATGGAAGGGCTAAAGGCGAGAGAAAAAAACACACAAGGTGGAGAGAAATAAGAAGAGGTGATAGAAGGGGTACAAGTAGGCTATGGGGGGCCTAGAAAGGCCATTTGTGCACTCCAATTGAAAACTAAGAAGGAGCTCTTAGCATAGAAGATGGCAAACATCCAAGTGAAGGATTAGATAGGAGAGCGAGTCAGGCGGTTCTAGTGGTCAGAAGAGTACGAGGATCCAATGAGAACCCTATTCAACCTTGTGGTTTTGTAGATTAGCATTTAATGTTCATTTAATGCTTGTACGGTAGAAGGAAAAGTTGTTAGGGTGGAGACGTCGGTCGACCAATCGACATCTCTGACATGCGAACCAACATCCCACAAACAACTAGCGCCTGTGTAGATGTTGATTGGGTAATTGGTGTCTGTATAGATGCAAGTTGAGGGACTGGTGCTTGTGCAGGCATCAATTACTAGATTGATGCCTTTGTAGAGTCGAGAAAATGGGTGGCGTGGCAAGGTAGATAAGAGAACCGACATCGTTGTAAAGGGATGGCTACGTCATTCGGTGGCTTCAACCTAATGATTGGCCCCTCTACCCAGGAGGAGCCAAGACAATGAGAAAGAGATGAGGGAGGGAATTGTAGGAGTGACGAGTTTATGGGAGATAAAGGGAAAGGGGGTAGGATGCCTTTATTGGTTTTGGGATGGGAAATGGGAGAGATGGCTAAGATAATATAGGATAATGAAAGCTGACATACTAGTGTAAGGACATGTGTAGTTATACCACCTTTCGAGTCGAGGGGGCACTACCCAAACACTATGAAACTCTAGGTAGTGTTGATTGACAAGGATTTGGCATTAATTGTGGTTGTGGGGCTAGAGTGGGTGCATGAATGGCCATGGATTTGTTCCCGTAATTGTATGATCATGGTGTTATTAGAGTGATGGCATAGTGAAACCTCCGCATTCATCTACCTACAAGGGAGGCATTGATCACATTGTTAGATGCATGGAGGATACTACCATCCCTATCCCAGGGTGATTTTAGTATACCAACAAGTGGATGCAAACTACTACATGCGATGGGTATTCAAGAGGCAGATGTGAAGGCTTCTTACGGATATGGCACATATGAGATGAAGGCTAACAGTGGATCCATCTCTTAACTTGCCCCAACTACCATTGTATCTAGCGAGAATGAATGGAGGATGGATGGTGGTCGACCTGGGAGGGCATGGATTTTCTATTGGTTGGGCAAGGACTCTATATCATTTGGTTAGGTATTTCATTATATACTATTTGGGTTATGTCATGCTAGGCCAGTTGTACAGTGATATACACATGTATGTATATCAGAGGTACAAGAACCTAGGCATAGGAGTGAAACTACTATACATATGGACATGGAGCATATTGCAGTATTTTGACCACTGGGGGTGGGGATAGATTGGTAGAGGAGCCCTATATATGTAAATACTAAGGGAAATTACATCACACTCAGATTTAATGGGATTTTGGCAGCAATTTTTGGATGAGCTATTAGACTTCACATGGATGCCATCCAGGCTCTATGAGGAATATGAAGTAGAGGACACACTATCTTCTATCTGTATTGATATATTAGTGACTGTTCTGGGAGAGGAGATGAATGCCAGAGGAGATGAGGGTGAGTCAGGGGATGATAATGATGGTTGAGATGAAGATGGAAATGTCCCAATGGTAGAGTCTTTAGGAGAAAATAGGCATGTGCATGAGCACAGAAACCACTGCGAGTAGCCAAAAAGTGATCACAAAGACTGATTTGTGTATAAGTTTGGGATACTCCTAGATAAGGATGGGTAAAGGCCCATATATATGCACACAAATAGGTATAGGCACAGGTACCACAAGCATAGGGACTTCACTTAGTGAACCTAAAGCATAGCATGTGTCTTTGTGGCATACTAAAGACTCCCCCTATTTTCAAAAAAAATTTCCCCAAACTTCCTTTTTGTCACC
>MU227357.1:1154584-1187763 GCA_018584345.1 Thuja plicata
CCTCCAATACCCCCACAGCTATTTTCCTATATAAACCCCCACACCCACCCTTTAAAAACCCCCTACCCCTATTTAGGCAATATATCAAGTCCCATTTTTTTGCTATTTTAAACCCCCCAATATGAACACATGTGATAGTGTCTTTCCCCTTCAATGAAGACCAAATGACCACAAGTAGGATAGGAGGTAGGGGACACAGGATAGGACCACAACCTAGGATAACGACTACAAGGATGGTTACACAGGAGGTCTATGACAAGTTACAAGATGACATGGATCTTATGTCATGGGCTAGGGATGAGGCAAGGACATGGTTAATGGGCCTTGAGATAGAGAGGGATATAGGTATAGCCCAGATAGATAGCCTTCAGATAAAGTTAGTATCCTTTTAGGTAGAGTGAGATACAAAGAGGGCGCAAGAGGAAGGCCTACTGGTTGCACTAGACACAACTCACTGAGAGATATATGCATACAGGGTTGAGGCTAAGCAGGTGCAAGGAGGAAAAGGTGGTGGGGAGGAGTGGATTGTGGCAGGAGGGGATGAGGAGCTAGACGTAGCAAGGAAATGGGCCGCAAGGTTAAGAGCAGAGTTATAGGGGCTACAGGTTGAGTTGAGGCAAACATAGGATTTAGCTCTACGGTATAGGAGAGAGAGGGAGTTTTCCTAACTGATGCTAAATCTTATAGTCTTCGCATAGGGTGTGGCCATATGTGATAGAAGCATGAAGGTCGACAGATAGGAGGGGATGAGAGGCTGAGTATTACTAAGGCCTATATTTTTAGGTAGTTCCAAAGATCTTTAGATATCATTCCTTCTCATAGAGGACACTCTCAAGGAGGGGAGTATCAACATCTACAACCTCAGAAAGATTGGTTGGTATGAGGGCGCCACGGGTGCCACCGAGTGGAGGATAGAGGGATGGAGGAGATATGCCTATCAAGTTAGGTAGGGGGAGTTTCGGTTAGAGTCTCACATAAGAGATTCATTTTGATGACACTGATGTACTATGTCTCACATTTTGGATATATATAGATATGAGATAATTTTGGTAATTGATATGTATATGTGTGTTTATTATGATGGATTATGGACTATTATTATGGATTTTGATTATGATGGTGTGATTCTATATGTATGCACATTTTATGACTTTATATGGTTTTATGTGCACTACGATATGATTATGCTGACATTTGTTATGCAGGATGTATGTGCACATATGCATGATGTACTAGAGTGTTTAAGGTGTGGGTGGGTATGCATATGTATGCATGATGTGATATGTGTATGTGTGTATTATGATTTAATATGAGACTAATCATGTGATACAACATGAGATGCATAGAATATGGATGTGTGTGTGTGTGTGTGTGTGTGTGTGTGTGTGTGGTTCTAATTTGAGTAGATAATTCACATAGTCTTCATGGTCAGTGTTATAGAAAGTATATAGTGGAATCCTTATAATCATGTGATAAATTGATAATGAAGTGATGGATGATAGATGCAAAGAAATGTAAATGATGAATAAATGTACAATTTAATGAATGCATAATGCACCTATATGTAAAATGCACATTAAAAGTACAATGTAAAAATCACCTATATGCAATGTATATAAATAATGTGAACTAAATACAAACATGAATAATGTAAACTAAATACAAATATGAATGAATAGGATAAACAAAATGCAACATGGGTAAATTAATGTAGAGTGTATGCAAACTAAATGAATGAGATAATGCAAACTGAATCATGAATAAATTAAATAATGTAATCTAAATGGAGACTAAATTAATGAAATAATGCAAAATAAATGATAAATGGGATTACCTAAAAGGGATGTTTTGTAGAAGACGATGCTAGGATGGAAGTGAGGGGAGTGAAAGCATATAGGGAGCATGCATGGATTTGGAGGAACTCTTAGATAGAGAAGTTGCACTTCAACAGGCGGCTAGAAAGGATATGAGGAGAGTCACGCGTATGGTTGGGCTAGTGACAATTTCTATACAATTATTCTATGAAAATAGATGACCCACAGGATGGCGAGTGGATAAATGTCAAGACTCAAACACACTATAAAACTAGTACCATAGTCCAAATTGCCAAGAAGATAGGTCAGTAGTGTAATGGTGTAAATTTTACACCCCTATATAAAATTTCATTTACGCATTTATTCACTGTAGCCTAAGATGAAAAATATCGTCAACCTTGTCATCAACTTGCTCATTATCTGACTGAAGATTCCTGCAATGAAGCCCTGATGGTTTTTGGACATGCGCATGCCACGAAGATGTCTGCGAGGTGCACTCTTGTTCATGAATCTGCAGACATTCAGATTGTCGTTGGAGCATTACTAACTTGCCAACCTGCATTTGTAACACCCCAAAATGATGTATTTCCTGCACATATTTTATTTGAGTCCATCATATACCCTTTTTCAATCCTCATTTGTTCTCCCTGGATATTTCTAACAACTTCTTGGACACTCTAGGAATTTTACTCACTCACTTGGATGCACCCCTCAGAGCTTCTTAGCTCTCATGCCACCATTTTTGCACCATCTTCTGTTCTACACACCATTTTTCCTGCAAGTCTCTCCATCACTGGACAACTCAAGCTCTCATATATGATTCTATCACACGCATTTTATCTCTCTATTTCCATTGAGGGCTTACTTCATATCCTTTTGTATCTTTGAGCATATTATCTTTCTCATCATATTTCTATTTAACTTTATCATTATTGGTCTTTTCTACTTGGTTATCTATCATCGAATCTATTTTGTCTAACGTTTGTCCGTGGAGGTGGGAACACTGAAGCGGGGGTTTGACTGAGCCAAGCCTCTTTGCGGACATAGCCATATTTCCTTTATGTTGTGTGGAGCTTTCCATTGCAGGTTTGTGAGTTTGAAAGCTTCAATTGGAATGCATTATCAACCGTTGAATCAGGTTTAATTGTCTCTATCTTATTCCTCCATTTCATTTACTCATAAAATGTTCATAATATAGTAAATCTTTCATCTTGTTGAATCATTTTCATGATAAAATTGTAATCTTTTTAGGTTATTATCTTTCCTTTCATTCACGCATTTAGACTAGTTTATCTTTATTCATTTGCATTATGTTTATTCATCCTTTTCTTAATATTGTGGAGTAGTCCTCTATTGTATTTTTTTTTTCATTCCTTCTAAGTCTATACTTTGTTCGTACGGGATGCTAGCATATCGTGCTAGCATCCTATTTCTGTGTTGTAGTCCTTGGCTCACGCTAGCGTTTGAGGCAGTGAGCTTCTAGAGCTCAGTATTTGTCTTTCGTGGTGTTATCTTTTGTTTGCAGTAGTTTAAATATTCTTATCAATTAATCTATTTGACATCTAGATAATAAATCTCAATCACATTAAAGTAACCAAGAAGTCCTCTTCATCTCATGTCTGGTCTCCCTAGCACTTCTAGCTTGCAACGTGAGGTGGTGCAAGGAAATTGTGCATCCCTTGAGGTTTTAACCAGCCTCTTGGTAGGTACATTATTTTATTCCCCACATTTTGGTGAACTCGATGTGAACTGAGTAACCTTTTGAAAATCTTTTAACATTTCATCACAAACATGGTGACCATCACTCATATTTCCCCTCAGGCCTAGAGGGTGCCTAAAACAACTATCTCGTTTACCCCTTTAGATGAACCTTAAAACATATAACCTTCTCCTTTACACATCTTGACTTCCATCAATGGCCTCGCCATAAGGGGTGTTTTAGTGGATCCCATGAGCCGATTCGACATCATCACAAAGGAGGTCCTCTTCGTAAATGGCCTAAATCAGGGAAAGTACAACGAGTGTCAGGCCACCATAAAAACACATGATAAAATATCCTTACCTCCCTTGGGATCAACCACTCTGACCATTCAAGTGGAACCCAAAGTGATCTTTTCAACATTTGTGGTGATTCCAGAATCATACTTATTCAGGGTCAAACTGGGCATCCCCTGGTTGACTTCCATGGGAGTTGTCCATTTGGTGATCCATCAATGTCTAAATTTCCCACATGAAGGGACTATTTATACCATCCAGGACACTGGAAATTATCCTCAGTATCCCATAGGGGCATCACTCTTGAGCATTAATAGGGCCCCTACTTCCTCAACAAGATGTCACATCTCTTACATATTATGCATATAAATCTATGAAAATGAGCTTAAGATATGTATAACCTTCTATTTCTTAGCCCTCTCATGCGGTTCACCATGCTTCATCCTCTGCCCCATCTTCTTCAGGGGCTTAGGACAAGCACGTGCCCCATAGGAAGCCCCCTCTCCTGTCAAAATGTAGCCTCCAGCAGTGCCCTTTGTTCCTACATCCACATCTCATGTAGATAAGGGAAAGGCACCCATGCTTCCTAAAGCCAACGTGCACCTACCTCCTACCATCCCCATCTTCCCGGACATTCCTCTCCCTACCACTTATGGTCAGGTAAATAAGCTTGTAGGAATGCACAATCTCCCCTAGCGCTGATTATTCAGTCTTTGAGGGCACCACTTGTTCCCCCAACTGCCTAGAGGGAAAAAGGGGGAAGGTTTCCTGTGACTGAGCCTCCAGTTCCTCCATCATCATCCCACCTCCTACTCAATCGATTAGGCCCTCCTCGGTGTTTGTGATGAAATCTATGACCTCCCCCATGGAGCAGGATGACGTTGCACTCTTGCAGCCTTCTCGGTGAGGTCTGAATCTACATCAGAACTAGCTTGTGCGTGAACATAAGCGTCGTCAATGGGAGAGGGCTTTAGCTCATGAAGCTACTGCAAAGGTAGAGAATGCATCTTCTCAGTCTATTCCCATCGCTTCTGTATTCACTTCCATCTCTAGTCCTGCTTCCACTACCCCTCATCCCACCACTACCTTTGTCACGCTTCCCCTGCACCAGTACTAACTATTGGGCCTCGATCCAAGCAGGTTCAAGTGTTCATCTCTTAATCATAGGAGCTACCTCAAATCACCGCTCTAGTTCCAAATATCCCTCAATATATTTCCTAGACCCCTGAACATGGTGCACATGCAAGTGGTTTCAAGTGTAATAATGTCCACTCAGTCTATGCCTTCTTCATTCCATGATCGCCATGTCAGCTTCACGAATGTCCTAGAGGTGGCTATAATAGATCAGAGGGCTTCACCTTCATCCTTCAAGATAAAGTTTGAGCAGGGCCCTATCCCAAAATTTATGCTTCACAACTCTGCTCTGATAGACCCTCTATTCCATTTTGGTTCTTGTAGTGGAGCAAGCTCTAGCTTCTCTTGAATTCGTCTCCACCTCTTTTACAGAGGTTGACAATAACACTTCTTCATCTACACCTTCATATGGATCTCCTGCGAGTGTTGATGCTTACATTTTTTATTCATTGGAGGATATTTCAGCGCTGATGGCAATCTTCAGACAATCTCACTCACTCGCCATGAGAGATTTCATAGATGAGGACTTGTCAGTTGCTTCATCCTTGGCTCTCACTGGTAATGGGGTGCCTAGGGCTGCCTTAGCAGTCGCACCATTGCAATCTTGACCTCCCTCCCCATATGATCAATATTGGGAGGATGATGATCCATTAATGGATGACTTGTGAAGGCAGTACCCACTTCTACATATGTATATTAGAGTGTGTCTATATGTGTTCCCCAATACTTTTTTGTTAATGTTTTCCCTCCTGGAGGACCCTTGTACTTTATTGGTACCAAGAAACAAGGGGTTTTCTATCGTGCACTTCTTCTATGTGTTCTCTATTTCTTCTATTTTTTGTGCTCCTACTTTTTTACATTTGGGGACAATGCAAAATGTTGGGGGAATTTAGGCACCCCTTCCATGTTGACTCAAATTTTTATTTTCTTTTGTCTTCGTGTGCCTTTATTTATATTTGAGTCTAGTTTTGGAGTGATGAAATATCCCCTGAGAGTATATATATGTCTACGCTTCTAGGTATTGATGCTAATCCCTTGGATCCCCATGTCCTTGTGTAAATGCTATGAAAACATGTGTCACCCATTAGGAGGTGATATTCCATGACAATATATTATATGTTGCCATGCCACAACATCTTTTTCCTTCATTGGCATGGTGTATGCTCCCCTCTGAGTAGCATAGTCCATCCCAAGGGGGTTGTGTTATCTGTATGTATCTGATTTGATTTGGATCCAATGATATCCCTACACCGCAAGTTTTTCTCACCAAAAATTTCAACAATTTGACATCATCTGGATTTGTGGGGGCCAAATCACTATGTTTGTGTCTCGATCTTTCCCTATCATACACCTATCTAGCTTAACACTATGTGTATCGACATGATCTCAAGTTGCCCTATCACATGCCTATCTAGCTCAACGTTATACATATCGGCACACTATGTCTAAGTCACCCTATCACATGTGTATCTATCTCAATGTTATGCATGTCAACACACCTATCAAAGTCTCCCTATCACATTCCTATCTAGAATTCGCTACACATGTCAGAGCTTATAAAAAATTTCCCTATCATATGGCTTTTTGGCATAGTACAACTTGCCAGTCATATCAAACTACCATCAATGATCTCACATCAAACAAGTTGTCTTATCATCTAGCATGCTTGCCTGCAGGTTGTATGCTAGATCCAACTTATCAACAAATCATGAATTCATAGCTAGGGGCAAAAATTCATGTGACAAAATTTCTACTGGTAAATCAAGTAAGATCCTCTTTACTTTAGGTTCTCATTTCTTATAATGATAATATGATCACTAAAGTGGGGGAAAATGTAATGGCGTAAATTTTACACCCCTATGTAAAATGTCATTTACGCATTTATTAAATTTAGCCTAAGATGCAAAATCTTGTCACCATTTTCATCCTTGTGATTAGCTCACTCATCATCCTATTCAAGATTCTCGCAATGAATCCCTGATGGTTTTTGGACACATGTGCATCGTGGAGACATTCGCGCAGTGTGCTCTCATTTGTGAATCTATAGACATGCAAATTGACATTGGAACATTAAAAACCTATACCCTGTGTTTGTAATGCTCCAAAAATGATGTATTTCCTACCCAGATTATATCTAAGCCCATCATATACCCTTTTTCAATCCTTGTTTGTTCTCCCTGGACATTTCTAACACCTTCTTGGACACTCTAGAAATTTTACTCACTCACTTGGTTGCACCCCTATTAGCTTCTTAGCTCTCATACCACCATTTTTACACCATCTTTTGTTCTACACAACATTTTTCCTGCAGCTCTCTCCATCATCAGACAACTCATGCTCTCATACCTGGTTCTATCTCATGCATTTGAGCTCTCTAGTTTCATTGGGGAGTTACTTCATATCCCTGTGTGTCTCTAAGCATATTATCTTTCTTATCATATTTCTATTTCACATTATCGTTATTTCTCTTTTCTACTCGGTTATCAATCACCAAATCTATTGTGTCTAACATATGTCTATGGAGGTGGGAATACAAAAGTGGGGGTTTGACGAAGGAAATATTCTTTATAGCCACAACCATCTTTCCTCTCTATTTGTGTGTTGGTTTCTATCGCAGGTTTGTGAGTTTTAAAGCTTCAATTGCAACACATTGTCAACCGTCGAATCAAGTTTCATAATCTCTATCCTATTCCCCCATTTCATTCACTCATAAATCATTCATAATATAGTAAATCTTTCATCTTATTGAATCATTTTTATCATATAATTGTTGTTAGAATAACGGAGAGGGGGGGTGAATCAGTGGCCTCAAAAATTAATCCAATAAATCAACCCAAAACTTTATACCACAAATATAAACCTCTAGTTATCTTCAGTCCTACAAGATGTATGCCCTTAAATAATCTTATCAAATAACTACTGCTCGGAGTATACTATTTATCCTATTTCTTAAGCTTTACTGAATAGCAGTCTATCTTATCTTAATCTTTATCGAAATACAGTACATAACTTAGTGTTTACCGATCAATCTTGTTTTAGTAATGTGTAAAGCAAAACATCAAAGCAATAAACCATATACACATTTGACACATGGATTTTTAACGTGGAAACCATGTTAGGGGAAAAACCACTTGGGACCAATAACCCAAAATTTTCACTCTTTTGAAGTGAACTCGGTGAAGAGCCAACCCTGTTAAAGGTTACAAACACACTATTAAGTGCGACCTTTTTAGAGGATTTAAAACTAATAGTTTTTCACTTGACATCTGGAATTCACTATGTTGTCTTCATGAGAAACCTTTTGATACTCCTTGGGATGTATCTCAATATATAAAGGATGGTTAAATCCTACTCTGTTAAGAGATTTTCTGAATCAATGGTTAAACTGAAATAGTATATGATTTGTTCATAAATACAACTTAATCTTGCAGATGTTTAGATCTATTGTAAGCTCATAATACCTCTTCTAATCAATGTTCTCTTCAGTTCCTTTGCTCCACTTCTTTCTTCTCGGTGAATGTTATTGCTTCTCTATTGCTCGGTGTCCGCAAAAATATTAGCTCTATTCTTCATCTTGTTTGATTAGATATGTATGAAGCCTTCTTATCTTCACCAGAATTCTCTTCAGCATTCCTCTATTTGATAATGAATATCTTGTCTCTTTTATAGACATGATTTCATCATTTCAAAGTCTTTGTCTTTCTTGTTCTTGATGTGATCCGTAAATCTCGTCGTTCTTGCATTAAAGCTTGCTTTAGTTTTATCCCGTAGATTTCTTCTTGACAACTGGAATAAAAATAGCTTTAAATCTCTAGCTTATCTTTAGCTTTTAATTGGTCGATGAAAACAATGTAATCAAATAGTTAACTCTATATTTAGCTCCTGCCAGCTAAGTCTTTTGTCATTTCTGAACTTCAGTTTTGATCGTTGTTTAACTCCTTGTTTGCTCGGTCTTGGCTTCAGTTGTCCTCAGGCACCTGTATCTGTCGGGGTTGTTTGTCCATCAGGCAAGACTGTGACTTTCAGTTCTGCTCGGGTATCACTTTGGTTTTTCTCAGTAATTCTTGCTTGGGTATCACTATGACTCTTCTCAGGGTTCTCTATCCATTGGTGTGTATTGTCCATCGGTGTGTATTGTCCATCGGTGTTTGTTGTCACTTGGTGTATACTGAACTTTTATGCATTGCTGATAACATAACCTTTATCTCTTTGGTTCTTTAAAGTCTTTGACAATATGTATATAACCAATCAGATTATATCAAGTTGACATCAATGACAATACAATACATTAATTGATTTAATGTCTTGCATTAACTTTCTGCAGCTCGGTGATCATCAACTTAACATCTTCAAACATTCAATCAGTTATAGTTCATCAATCTCTTTCTTTGGCATTGATGGAAACATACTACATACTACTAATATGAAATATATCAGTTGTAGTTCCACAATTTCTACCAAACTAATTCTTCTATAACCGATACAAATGTTTGACTCTCAGTAAGCTCTTCTAGCTTAGATTTGATTCTTGAAGAGTACTTCCTTCATTCTTTATTCCCTTCACTAGATAGATGTAGCAACTTGTGATTCTGTCTCTCCCTTTGTTGTAGAATTTCTTCTCCCTTTTCTGGATAGATATGCAGTGTTAACTTTTCAAATTCTCTCCCTTAGATGGATGTTTCTTTGAATCTTTCTCTGATGTTTTCTCTTCCTTTGACTGTTCCTCTCCTTGAGGGATAATTACGATAGAGATTTCATATCTCTTTTCCCTTTGACAGTAATACAATCCATATTCATTTATTACATCTTTCCCTTTGAATATTTCTGATAGATATTTCATATGGATATAATCTCTTCCTTAGAATACTTCTCTCCCTTTGACAGCAATGCCAAACTAAATCTCTCTCTTTTTTTTCATAATATATTCCTTGAATTTCCTCTCTATCAACAATACAATAACTTTGGTGTTCGGTGTAGATAAGTACCTTGTCGTGTACTGATATATCTTTGCAGTCCATCTCTTTGCTTGCATCAGCATGAATGATCTTCTAATTATGTGTAGGATTATGCAGCCTCCTAGTCAGCTTAGTGACCAATAGAGAAGGGTCAGACCCTTAGTCTCTTTCTCAAGTACTCAAATTTATCTTTAGGCAATGGCTTTGTGAATATGTCTGCTAATTGTTCCTTGGATTGAACATATTCCAATATCACCTCTTTCTATTGCAATTGTTCTCTTAAGTAATGATACTTGATAACAATATGCTTTTTCTTAGCATGCATGACAGGGTTCTTTGAAATGTTTATTGCACTTGTATTATCACAATAGATAATCGTTGGTTCAATAATTTTCATATCCATACCTTCCAATAATTTCTTGATCCATGCAATGTTAGAGAAATTTGCAGCAACAGTCACATATTCTACTTCTGTTGTAGATTATGAGATGCATCCTTGCTTATTACTTATCCATGTGACAAGTCTGTCATCCATGAAGAATGCTCCTCCTATTGTGTTCTTTTTGTCATCTAAGTTTCCATCCCAATCAATGTCTGTATAGACTTGAAGCTCAAATTTGCCTTCTCTTTTATACCATAAGCCATAGTCTTCTGTATTCCTTAGATATCTCAAAATTCTTTTGACAGCAGTCATGTGTGATTTCTTGGGATTAACAAAGAATCTTGCAACTATTCCAACTGCATGTGTTATGTCTATTCTAGTATGAACAACATACATGATTTTTCCAATCATTGATCTATCTAGGGTCTGATTTACCTCAATTGACTTGTCTTCCTTTTCCATCTTGTATATGGTTGCCATAGGTGTTCCAACTGGCTTGGAGTCTTCCATCTTGAATATCTTGAGAACTTCCTTGATGTATTTGGATTGTGTGATGTATATGCCTGCATTTTGTTGAATAATCTGTAGACCAAGATAAAATTTGATCTCCCCAAACATTGACATCTCAAATTCTTTTCTCATTTCAGTAGAAAATGATTTGGATAATATATCATTACCTCCAAATATGATATCATCAACAAATATTTCAGCAATCAAAATGTTATCATCAGTATCTTCTTTTAAATATAGATTACTATTTTCACTTGTTCTTACAGATCCAATACTTATGAGATATGAGTGAAGTCTTTCATACCATGCTCTCAGTGCTTATTTAAATTCATACAAGGCTTTGTGTAGTCTACAAACCATGTTTCTCTTGTTAGGATCGACAAACCCTTCTGGTTGTTCAATGTATACTTCTTCTTCTAGTATTCCATTTAGGAATGCAGACTTGACATCCATTTGGTATACCTTGAATCCTTTGTAAGCAGAATAAGCAAGTAGAATTCTCACTCCTAGTATAGCAATGGGTGCAAAGGTTTCTCCATAGTCAATACCTTCTTCTTCTGCATACCCCTTGCATACTAGTCTTTCTTTGTTTCTTGTGACTTCTCCATTCTCATTCAGCTTGTTTTTGAATATCCATTTGGTACCAATGACATTCTTGTCATCCGATCTAGGTACTAATGTCCATGTTCTATTCTTCTCAATATGTTCTATCTCTTCATTCATAGCACTAACCCATTCTTCATTTTCAAGTGTAGTATTAACAGATTTAGGCTCAAAATCACAAATTAAACATCTAGTGTTCAGTGACTTACTTCTTGTTCTCATTCCAACCTTTTGTCTCCTATGATCTGGTTCTGTGGATGGTGTCTTCTGACATACTTGGCAAGTACTGGTTCAGCTCTTTTTCATTATTATGATCATCATCTTTAGCTTAATTCTGATCTTCATCGCTCGGTACATCATTTTGAGCAATTTCCTAATTTTTGGTGTTTGCAGCCTGATGCTTGGGTGCATTGTTTTGTCACTCAAGAGCGATACATTGTTGCTCGGGCAGAGTGTCAGGCTCTTCACTGTAGACAAACTTGTTGCACTTCCAATGATTTTGTTAGAGGATTTGTTAATACATTTATAAGGCTTGCTTTTGGTAGAATACCCTAAAAATATTCCTTCTTCACCTTTGGAGTCAAGCTTTCCATTTCTATCATCTTTCAAAATATAACATTGAATTCCAAAATTTTTGAAGTAACTTACATTTGGTGTATGTCCATACCATAGCTCATAATGTGTCTTATTGGTGTCTTTCTTCAATTGAACTATGTTCAATGTATAGGCAGCAGTACTGACAGCTTCTCTCCAGAATGTTTGTGTGATGCCTTTCTCAATCATTAGTGTTCTGGCACAATCAACAATGGATTTGTTCCTTCTTTCAACAATCCCATTTTGCTGTGGTGTTCTTGGTGCAGAAACCTGTCTTTGAATTCCATGCTCATTACAAAAGTTAGTGAATTCATCAGAAATAAATTATCCTCCTCTATCTGACCTTAGACATTTTAATTCCTTTTCACTTTGTATTTTCACTATAGCTTTATACCATTTAAATATCTTGAATTCTTCTTATTTTTCTTTTAAGAATATAACTGTCATCATTCTAGAATAATCATCAATAAACAGAATTAAGTATCTATCACCATAATAACTCTTTGTTCTTATTGGTCTACATAGGTCAGTATGGACTAGTTCTAGAATAGCATTAGATGTGTAGGTTTTTTTCTTGAAACTAGACTTTGTCATTTTACCTTTTTGACAATTCTTACACATGACATGGTCAGGATTTTACATGCTCGGTAAGCCTCTTACTTTCCTTTTATTTCTTATCCTAACCATGTTGTCAAAATTCACATGACATAACCTTTTATGCCATAACCATATGTCTTCATTTTTAGCCATTAAACAAGTGGTGTTAATACCATCAAGATAGAATAGGTTACCTTTTGTCTATTCACCAGTTCTGATCAACCTTCCTGATTCATTAAATATCTTTGCCTTTTTGTTCTCAAATGCAACTCGGTGTCCTGTGTTATTCAGTTGTGAAACACTCAATAGATTATAGTTAATTCCTTTCACCCAATATGCATTTTCACATCTGATCAGATTATTCAACATTATTGTTCCTTTACCTTCAACCGAACAAGGTGAGTCATTACCCATTCTTACTGATCCACCATTATAATATTCAAAAGTTTCAAACTTTTCCTTATCTCCAGTCATGAGATGAGTACAGCCACTATCAATAATTCAGACATCATTTTTACTAACCTTAGTCCATTCTCAACATACCTTTCCTCTTCGTCTGAATCATCCTTCATAGAAACAAATACCACCTCAATATCTTCATCAGATTTGGTGTTAGTATTCTCATCTTTGTTCTCATCCAGGTAACAAGATTTCTTTCCTTTTTCCTTGTAGTCTCGATTGTCTCTTCTGTCAGATTGTCGGTTGCTTCGGTAATCTTTGTCATCACCTCTGTCAAACTTATTTTCATATGATCTGTCATTGTTTTTATCTTCTTTTATTTTGTTAGGACATCTAGCAGCAAAGTTTCCAATCTCTTTACAATTAAAACATACCAATGGTAATTTACCTTTGTATCTACCTTTGCCTCTCTGCAATCTTCTATCCATTAGTGCTTCAATCTCATCAAGTTCTCGGTCATCACTATCACTTTCACTATCACCTCTCATAGTGTGTTTATGACTTGATTTACTTATCTTTAAAGAATATTTGAATGTAGACTCAATAGATGGTAAGACATTATTGTCAAAGTTATTCATCTCAAATGAAATAAGTCTACCAATCAAACTATCTAGAGTGACATTTTTATTTGCTACTGCTCTCATTTCTTGTATAACAGATACTCTAATAACATACACAAGCAATAAGGTTCTTAGGATTTTACTTACCATTATTTCTTCTTCAAGTACACCTCCTACTCCTTGGATAGCATTGACTACCTCTTTGATTTTGCAGTTGTACTGAGTGATGTTTTCTCTTTCTTTCATTCTTAGGTCATCAAACCTCCCTCTTAGGCTTTCTACCTTAGCCCTTAGTACATTCTTGTCTCCTCCATGTACTAGCTTCAATTTTTCCCACATTTCCTTTGTTGTGGTGCATGATTTGACATCTTCAAATTCAACATCGGAGAGTGAGGAAGCAAGTTATATCATCATAGAATTGTGTTCATGCTTTTCTCTCAATTGATCAACTGTTGGAGGTCCAGTAGGTAAAACAAATTCAGTATCTAAGTATTGAGTAATATCATTTCCAATATGTGATAGGTGGAGTCTTATCATGCTTTTCCATGATACAAAGTGTCCTTGTTCAACATAGGCACATCCCTTTTTCTCATCTTGTGATATTTTTCTTGAGTCTTTAAACTCCCTTTTTAAGCACACAAGCTTTGATACCAATTGTTAGAATAACTAAGATGGGGTTGAATCAGTGACCTCAAAAATTAATCCAATAAATCAACCCAAAACTTTATGCCACAAATATAAACCTCTAGTTATCTTCAGTCCTACAAGATGTATGCCCTTAAATAATCTTATCAAATAACTACTGCTCAGAGTATACTATTTATCCTTTTTTTTAAGCTTTATCGAATAACAGTTTATCTTATCTTAAAATTTACAGAAATACAGTTAATAACTTAGTATTTATCGATCAATCCTATTTTAGTAATGTGTAAAGAAAAATATCAAAGCAATGAACCATATACAGATTTGACACATGGATTTTTAACATGGAAACCCTGTTAGGGGAAAAACCACTTGGGACCGGTAACCCAAAATTTTCACTCTTTTGAAGTGAGCTCGGTGAAGAGCCAACCCTGTTAAAGGTTACAAACACATTGTTAAGTGCGACCTTGTTAGAGGATTTAAAACTAATAGTTTGTCACTTGACATCTGGCATTCACTATGTTGTCTTCATGAGAAACTTTTTGATACTCCTTGGGATGTATCTTAATATATAAAGGATGGTTAAGTCCTACTCTGTTAAGACATTTTCTGAATCAATGGTTAAACTAAAACAATATATGATCTGTTCATAAATACAACTTAATCTTGCAGATGTTTAGATCTATTGTAAGCTCATAATACCTCTTCTAATAATGTTTTCTTCAGTTCCTTTGCTCCACTTCTTTTTGCTTGGTGAATGTTGTTGCTTCTTTATTGCTCAATGTCCACATAAATCTTAGTTTTGTTCTTCATCTTATCTTCACCAAAATTCTCTTCAACATTCCTCTATTTGATAATGAATTAGCTTATCTCTTTTATAGACATGATTTCACCATTTCTAAGTCTTTGTCTTTCTTGTTCTTAACGTGATCTGCAAATCTCACCATTCTTGCTTTAAAGCTTGCTTTAGTTTTATCTCGTAGATTTCTTCTTGAAAACTGGAATAAAACTAGCTTTAAATCTCTAGCTTATCTTTAGATTTTAACTGGTTGATGAAAACAATGTAATCAAATAGTTAAATCTATATTTAGCTCCTGCCAACTAAGTCTTTTGTCATTTCTGAAATTCAATTCTGATCGGTGTTTAACTCCTTGTTTGCTCAGTCTTGACTTCATTTGTCCTCGGTCATCTCTGTCCATAGGGGTTGTCTGTCCGTCAGGCAACACTATGACTTTCAGTTATGCTCGGGTATCACTTTGGTTCTACTCGGTAATGCTTTCTTGGGTATCTTGCTCGGGTATCACTGTGACTCTTCTCAGGGTTCTCTATCTGTTGGTGTGCACTATCTGTCGATGTTTGTTGTCACTTGGTGTATACTAAAATTTTATGCATTACTGATAAAATAACCTTTATCTCTTTGGTTCTTTGAAGTCTTTGACAATATGTATATGACCGATCATATTATATCAAGTTGGCATCAAAGACAATACAATACATTAACTTATTTAGTGTCTTGCATTAACTTTCTGTAGCTTAGTGATCATCAACTTAGCATCTTCAAACATTCAATCAATTATAGTTCATCAATTTTAATATGTTTAGGTTATTATATTTCCTGGCATTTCACACATTAGACTAGTTTCTCTTTGTTCATTTGTATTTTGTTTATTCATCATTTTTATAATATCATGGAGTAGTGCTCTGTTACATTTTTATTTCATTCTTTGTAAGTATGTACTCTATCTGTACGTGATGCCAATGCGTCACGCTAGCATCATGTTTTCGTGTAGTCCTTGGCTCTCACTAGAGTTTTAGGCAGTGAGCTTACAGAGCTCAGTGCTTTTCTTCTGCATTGTGCTCTTTCATTTGCAATAGTTTAAATATTATTATGAGTTAATACATTTGACATTTCGATGATAAACTCAATCACATAAAAGTAACCAAGTAGTCCTCTTTATCTTGTGTCTGATCTCCCTAACACTCCTAGCTGGAAACGTGAGGTGGTGCAAGGAAATCATGCATCCCCTGAGGTTTTAACCAACCTCTTTGTGGGTGCATTATTTTCTTCCCAACGAGTAGAAATAAATTACACCTAACAAGAAACCATGAACATGTATGGCAAGGATGTATGAACATTAGAGTTACCAATATTGAGGCAAAGGTGCCAGAATTTGGAAGTGGGGACTCTCATCAAGTATTTGCATCTCTTTATTCTTGTTTTAGCAATGATAGTAGGAGCATTCCAATTGCTTCAAATTTAATTAGATGCAGTATAATACATGATGTTGCACACAAGCTGACATTTATGAGGTTTAATGCTTTGACATGAAAAATTCATGGTCGTGCAGCAAGTATAGCTCGATTTGGAACATGTTTTCTTAGTGCATGTTGTGAACCCAATGAGGGAATGGGGGGAATACAAGCCAAATTAATATTGTTAGAAATAAAATTATGAACCCAAGGAGATGGGAGATGGAGGGGCAAATACAGGCCAATTTCATAATTTCAAGAATAAAATTGTAAACCTAGGAAGGGGGTATGGGGGGTACGTAGGCCAAACTCACAATTTCAATAATAAAATTATGAACCTATGAAGGGGGGATAGGGGGAATGCAGGCAAAAATTACAATTTCAATAATTAAATTGTGAACCCATGGGAGGGGGAAATGCAGGCTAAAATCAAGATTTTAGTAATAAAATTGTGAAACTAGGGAGGTAGGATGGGGGGAATGCATGCATGCATGAGATGATCAACTACAATTGCCTTTATGAATCTAAATTAAATGGAAATAATGCAAGAATGGGAATGCAATATTTTTGTGTGAGACATAGTACATGGAAAGAGGAAAGGGCGGAACAAAGAGAGAGTAAATTGGATCCTTGGCATGTGATATGAATATGAACATGATGGAGGGTCATGCAGGTAGGTTATGTAGGGTGGGTGGCCGGGATTGTTATGTTAATATGTGGAGAGAATTCCTAGTTTATTTTTTCAAAAGCAATTATGTACCATAGACTAGAAAAGCCAAGATGATGAGGTTCCTTTGTGTGGACTGGACTTTTAGACATAAAATGTTAAATTATCTCATGTGTGTTGATATTTAACTAGGATAGAACATGCACAACGTGAAAGTATGAAAGGGTTCTAATGCACCCAAGCCCTTTGTAGGCACTTGGTGGAAATATGAAAAGAATGGTCCTCATAATCATGTATATATAACCATACTTAAAAAATAAACATGTGGGATCATGAACTAAAGTTACCAAAAAATACATCATACCACAAAAACATAATGCCCTAGTATACACCCGTCAAGACACACCAATATATAGATAATCAAGGTGGCCTCAAGTAGGCATAGTCCTAGGACACAAAGGATAAAATCAAAGCAAAAGGCCCTATGAAAAAGTAGTCATTTTGCCCACAATTCTTGCGACAAAATTAATCTCAAGATGATGATGGATTGACTGATTGATTGTGTCAGTCTTGGAAATGATATATCCTTAAGGGCATGGATTGAAGATGAAAATATGCCCTAAGATAGGAAATATATGTGAGGATCTGTGACATTTATAAATAAGATCTCAAGATTTGATTTCATGAAAAACATGTGGATGGGTGCTTGTGATACGTGCAAGTTGAAAGCTCAGAGGAGTGTGGTTTGCATTAAGATCTTAACATTTGATTTGATGAAAAAATATGGATGGGTGCTTGTGATACATGCAAGAAGAAAGCTTAGAGGAGTGTGGTTAAGCTCAATTTGATGGGTTGAAATCTTAGTTTGATGGGATGATCCTTATTCTAAGCATAGGTAAGGTAGTACTTGTCATCTTATGGGTAAAAAAGTGACGATTGGAAGAGGTGTATGGTAGAAATAGAGGCAAGGACCTTGAAGTAATGTTGTGCTATGATTGTGGAATGGAGGGGAATGAAAGACTCATGTGCAAAAAGAAGGTAATGATGGTATTGTGTGTGTATTTTGAATACAAACCTTCATAGAACCTTAATTTGACATACTTTCAAATCAGATTATTAGATCTAACTAGTTAAGAAAATCAAAATGAAAGATTCAAGAACATTATATTTTTCTCTAATTATAAGGATTTGAGGTATACTCATAGCTACATTATGATCCTTAAATGACAACCTATGAAATAAGAATATGCAAAGATGGATGAAGTTGTGATCTACGATGCAAGATTGATGCAAATTGTTATACAAAATGATCAAAATCCTTCAAAGCTTGATGCAATTCCTTCATTATGTCATCACTAGATGAGAATTATAAGCTAAATGAACTCAATTGCTATGATGCTCTAAAATGACTATAATGATGATTATCTCAATGATGATGGATCTACAAACTAGCATTATGCATTTACTATAATGAAGATGGATCTTTAACTCTATTTGTGCATCCTATTTATATAATTTCCCAAGGTGTAGGGGGTGATTTTAGGTAACCACAGTCAAGGTATGATTATGATTAAGTTTGATGATGTGTCCAATTTGAAGGGACAAGATTTATTCTCAAGATTTGATGGAGAGGATATCAAAGCTTATTTGTGATCCATGTGCACATTTTCCTCCTCTCCCATTGGTTGATTGATTTTTGTCATGTAGTGATAAGTGAGAAATATTAGGAGGGAATTAATTCAAAGAATTAAATAATTAGCCATGTATGATTATTGAATATGTTGGATTTAATTAATGGGGGAACTATATAATCAAGGTGTTACTGTTAATTCAATTACATAGTTATTTGATTTTTTATTTTAATTAATCCAAATGGCTTAAAATTAATTAATGTTTGTTTTGCCAATTTTTAGGTGGATATAATTTCCCATCTTTGAATCGATGTGTAAAGCGCGTTGATTCAAAGAAAATATGATGTTTGATGTCTAATTTTGATGATTTAATGTTAAGATATTGATTTGATCAATTTGATGGTGTGATGTTGTTTGTAGTGATGATAAAACTCTGATATGAATTCTTGATTTGAATTTTGATTGATTTTGATGCTCTGATTGCAATTTTAAAATTTCAATGTTCATTGTCCCTAATTTTGAAAAGTGTCCCGATTTTGATGATTTTGCATCCTAATGATAGTGTGCCCCTCGGGAAAGGAATCAAAATGATTTTGAGTGATTTTCAGAATTTTTATGATTTTTCAGAATTTTTAGTGAAATTCTGATTTCGATTGGTTTCTCGATATAAAATTGTGAATTCAAATGATATTCCGGCCATTTTTTTTGATAAAATGGCTCATTTGTGATAAAATTGGTAAAAATACCCTTCTAAAAGTTTAAAATTCGATACATATAGGATTAAAATTACTTTTTATATACTCATTTTCACTTTCCTCTCTAAGCCATTTTTACCTCCTTGTAGTGAAGATGGTTGTGCCAATTTAGGAGCGTCATTTCGAGAAGAGGAGGATATTCCAGTGACCTTGGGCATATGGAGCACCAGTATGTGATCAATCTTTACCTTATTTTTCAACATTTTAATGATTTTTTAGATCGATTTAAATGTTTAGGCATCAATTTTTTTAGTGTTTTCGTTTATTTTCTGATTTTTGTCGCCTACACCCAATTTTTCATTGCCTCCATGGTTTTTTTTAGCGCCTATAAACCTTTTATTATCACCTATGCTAGGACACAACAACTTTTATTTTGTCACCTATGCATATCAATGCGTTGCATATGCATGCAAAACTGCTCTTGCCCCTTTTTATGTCATCTCTGCATAGTCTTTTGTTGCTTATGCAGTGTAACATCACCTATGTGTTACGGTGTCGCTTGAGCACATTTTTATGTTGCCTATGCACTTTTTTGCAGTGCTTAGGCATTTTATCGTCCGTGCACAATAAAATGTCACCTATACCCAAAATTGTAGTTTTTGCATTTTTTATTGGAAACTCGGCCTTTGTGATTGATTTCTTCATGTTGATGATGTTTAAATAGGATACTGATTTTGTGATGTTGTTTTTTAGTCAATTTGTTTGATGTCAATCTAAATCTCTTAGTTAATGTTGTATTGATGTCAATCTAGTTGGATAGATAGGTTGATGTTGATTTTTCATCCTCAAGATCTAGAGGAAGGAAATTTGATGCACTCTCAGACAAGCAAGTAGATGATAGGATAATTGATTGATGCTTGATGATCAATTCGATGACGTTGACTAATTGATATTTGTTTGACTTTTAAAACATGTTTCCTTTCACAAACTTACAATGAGGGGTCTATATCCGTGACCCTTCGATAGGATTCCTGATTTGACATTTGTTGAGAGACATGTGATTGGTCGGTGTGGTCTCTAGTTTATGCTCAATATGCCCCAATTCTGGGTGAACAGGGGGTTGTTGACATTACTGGCCAAGAGATGGCACTTGGACCATAACACCTTCCATTTGCTAATGGGAGAGATGACCATCACTCCAAAGGATGTGTATCAAATATTGAGGATTCTAATTATGGGTGAGTTGGTCTACTACAATCAAGTTTATGATGGTGGGGCTTGTAGGCATGTTTTTGGCGATGCTATTATTGGTGATCGGACGATTCGGTGGTGAGTGATGAGACAACAATATGATGCACTCCCATTAGATTTGGCAGCTTTCAATGGTGTCTTTTTTATGCTAGACATATATGGATGAGGATTTCCCAATGGTTGGGGTAGGATGCTTGAGGATATAATTGCTCATCCTTGGAGGTTTGCATGGGGATCTTGTGTTATAGCGTACCTAATATGATTTACGCCATGTTGTATATAAAGGGAGTGCAACTCTTTTTGTCAAAGCAGTGCTTCTTCAAGTTTGGGCTTGGGAGCATCTTCCCATTTTGAGACCAACTACAGATAGGGTTGATCTAGTGGGAAAACCATATATTTATGCTTATCAGGGAGTGATTGTCCAACCTAGTCCGGGAAAACTAGATTATTGAAGACAGATGCTTGATGATGTAGCTCCAGTTTTTTGGGGGCCATATATTGGTTATGAGCCATGGGTAGAGGATGTTGGGGAGGTTTTGTTTATGTTTAGGCCACGATGGTTGATTGGTCACACTTCACTCATCCTTGAGAGGTTCTTATTTATGCGAGTGTTAAGACAGTTTGGTAGAGTATAGGACATTCCTCGAGGATTAGCAGTTTATGCTCAAGTACAAGTGGAGAGATCACTGTGGGGACCTTGTGTAGATTACAAGACTACTCATGATGAGGTTGTGGGTCTTCATCCTATGATATGCTACTATAGATCAAACACTTTGGATGTGGGGGTTATAACATATTTTGTACAATGGGTAGCTCAACATACCTTTCAAAGATTTACAGATCCAGCCAAGCCAATGCCTAATATTGATAATCTTGATGCAGATGACTCCGATGATGATGAAAATGATGGTCAGAGATAGAGATGTACCATAGTTTGAGGAGGTAGATTCAAGGTGCCTCAAGGTGGTAGGGCAGGTGGTGATGGTAGGCTTCCTCCTTGGGTTGTTCGAGGTAGAGGTGGGGTAGTTATAGCTACCCTGGGAGGTGTGGGTGGTAGAGATGAAGGTCTAAGTGGACATGTTGGTGGTCAGGATCCTCCTAGACTGAGAGTTGTGCTATTTTAAGGATGGGTAGCTCATGGTCAGCATGCAGCTAGACATGCAGTGCACCCAATTGCTCCATTTGTTCCAGTTCTGCCTATTGCTCCTCTCAGGTAGGATATACATATGTTATAGGCATGGATGATAGCTTTACATGGATAGATTTCATAGGCCATGAGCATTAAGAAGAGTTTAGCCACCTAAATAGTCCATATTTTGGTTGTTCAGCAAGGTCAACCTAGCCAGGCACCTAGTCAAACAGGGTCATCCGTAGGGACAGATCCATCAGGTGGAGGTACTAGTGGTGGTTCCCCTTCAGGTGCAGGTATAGATAGAGATACAAGGGATGGAAAAAGCTATGTTTCACCTCGCTATTAGATATGGGAATGTGATTTTTTTATTATCAAACTTGATTCATACTTTTATGATGTACCTTGACTCATACTTGGACCTTTGATATAGACATTTTTTGTACATTTGAGGGACTTTTGATGGTGTATTTGGATATTTGATTCATGATATACTTATACGAACATTTTGATATGGACACTCTCACCCTCCTTGATACTTATAAATTTTCTCCTTTTGATGTCATTATATACTGGACTTTATGATTTTGATGATTTATATACATGATGCAGATGGATGCAGTTCTATATGGTTCCCTATATGCATGCTTTTGTATTTTTCTATGCAGGATGTATGGATGCATTTGAATTTACTTAGATGATCATGTATGGATGCACTTATTAATAACTTAATTATATGGTTAATGTTTATATGATGGTTTACTTTTATGGATGCAATGAGTTTATGCTTTTGATATGATGATGCAATATTTATATACATGTAATGATTTTAATGATATTAATGAAATGTACCTATATGGTCATGAGATGCACTTAAAGGGATAATGGATAATGAATGCAATCTAAATTATTATGCAACTTAAATAATTATTAATGATATGCAATTGATTTAATGAATAATGTTATGATATTAATAAGCACATGAAATATACCTAAATGCAAATGGAATGCAACTAATTGATAATGTTCGTTTAATTATAATGATTAATTTTATGTAATGATTAATGATGTGCCTATAAATGATATAATGATTAATGAAATGGTTTTGATATGCAAAAATGAAGTGTACCTAACTTAGATGAATGAACCTAAATGCATTTTTAAATACAGTTAATGATAATGACCTTTTAATGATAATGACCCTTTAATGATAATGACTAATGATTTACTTCTCTGTATCATGAAATATAATGACCTAAATGAACCTACCTGAAAATGTATTATTTTTGTTAAAGTCCAATATATTCCACCTAAAGGAGAATTTTGATGATTTGATCTTTGATTAATTTCAAATAATCCTTGAGAAATCCCATAATGATTACTAATGCAAGATTAATCTAAAATGAATGCAAAATGCGAATGCAACTAGACTATTGTCACTTTTCGTTGGATCGATTTAGTTTGCCATTATCATCATTGAGCTCTTTTGGCTCATTGAAATTGGTACAACCTTCACTGATTATATTTTCAACCATGATGATATGAATACCGCTTTCATCAGATTCACTATTGCAAGTGGATCCTGGCATTATGGTATTGAAAACCAAGATGGCCAAGGCATCCTTTTGCGTAAATAGACAAAGACTTAATCCCTTTTATATGCACGTGTCCTTGATGATTCTTTGATGATCATGTCTTTAGAAAAACTCACATACTTCAATGAATTAACCTCACAAGCAGGAAACCAAGAAAACATCATGTTTCATCATTGCTCCTCTATTCAAAAGACATCTTTGAGTTGCTAAAAGACATGATTCGCCAAAAATCAAGAAACAAACATTTGAATATCTTTTTTTTTTTTTTATCGGTAACATTTGAATATCTTTGCTTTTGTTAGTTGATCTATATTTTCAGAAGAATTTCATCTATATTAACCATTTTGATCTTGTTCATGATGTTAGATTTTATGTTTCAATTGGATTGGATGTGTCACTTTTGATTTCGCTTGATTTTTTTTATGTTTGAAATTTGAAGTTTTTTAATTGATCGAATAGATTCAAATGTCATGATCTTGATTTTGATTAAGCATGTTTGGGTCATGCTTGCATCTAATTTGATGATCTTATTAACTTTGGATTGTTCCTCTAGTTTGATTTGACTACAATGCTGGACTAAGACAAATTTCCAAACCATGATGAAAGCTTTGTGGACAACTGAGCTATGCAACTTTGAGGGTTTATTATGACTATGCACAAGGATGGTGAAAATACAGCTAAATATTTACAAGGATGGCTGAAGTGGAAATGCAGCGCTTGATAGAGAAAGGAGCTTAACTTAGAGCAAGTAGCATCTGTTTCCCAGGTTTTCACTACTTAAACTTATTGCATTTTTCTTTTATTTAATTTTTTTCTTTCTTTTTTCTATTTTTCTCTTTTTTTGTGTTATTATCAAGGCACCTGTTTGCTAGGTTTTCACCAAGATAATGATTTTTTTCAGGACTTCTTCAATGTTTTTACTTTCTCTAGGATCTATTTTTACTATTTTGACTTTTTTAGGTTCACTTTATGGTGTACAAACTAATACTCTTTTATCTGATACTCTTTCAGCTGATCACGTATAGAATCTCTTAGGATGAATACTATTCATAGGCTCTTCATATTATTCTCCATCACATGTGGCTCACTTATAAGTCCATGTTCCATAGGATGATGTTCTAATAAATGGTCCTATCCAATTTTCTTCGAACTTGCCTTTCGTTTCCCTTTCATGTTGGTTTTTTGGGTTTTCTCTCAGAACTAGGTCACCAACATGAAACTCTCTAGGTTTGATCTTTTTATTGTAGTTCTTGGACATCCTCTTTTGATATACTTTTAGGTGGTCATATGTTTGGTGTTGAAACTCCTCAAGCAATTCTAATTCTTGCAAACTAGAAACTCTACACTCTTCATATGTCAATATGCCCTATAAGGAAACTCTAAGTGATGGTATTTCTATCTCCAAAGGTAAAACTGCTTCAACTCCATAAACTAATGAAAAAGGTGTAGCTCTGTTAGGTGTTATGATGCTAGTTCTATAAGCCCATAATGTTGGATTTAATTGGATGTGTCAATCTCTACCTAAGTCATCAACCATCTTTTTAAGGATTTTAAGGATATTTTTATTGGAATCTTATGCTTGTCCATTCCCTTGTGGGTAATAGATAGAAGAGAAATGTTGAATGATGAGAAATTTCTCGTGCATAACTCTTTGACATCCTTGTTCTTGAATTATTTCCCATTATCTGTTATAATGGCATGTGGGATACAATATCTTCAAATTATGTAATTCAAATTAAACATTGAGATTTTTTTTCTTGTAGCAGTTAATAAAGGTACAACTTCAATCCATTTGGTGAAATGTTATGTTGTTGTAATCATGTATTTGTGGTCATTTGAGGAAGGAGGATATATAATTCCAATCAAATCAAAACCTCATTGATAAAAGGGCCAAGGTGTAGTCAAGGGATGTAATTCTTATGCTGGCACATGTATCAAGTTCCCATGAAATTGACACTTTTGGCAATTTTTCACAAATTAGCATGAATCTTTTTCCATCGTTGGCCAATAGTACCCCATCCTAATGAGTTTCTTAGATAAGGTAAACCCACTTGAGTGTGACCCACAAATACCCTCATGAACATATTGTAATTTTTTTTTAGATTCCTCACCCTTTAAACATCTAAGCAATGTCCCATACAAACCTTTACAATACAATGTGTCAAATATTAGGACATAATATGAGGCTTGGTGTATGAAGTTTCTCTTTTCATTTCAAGATTGGTTCAAAGGTAAGTGTAGATAGGACCATACCATGGGGATTCAGGACTAGAAAGTATACATATAATTTGAGATTCGGGATGGTCATAGGAAGTTTCATTCTTTCATTCTGGTCAGGTACTTGTAGAAGTGAAGCCAATGTTTCTATTGTGTATGTTGCTTTATTCTCTATTCTTAGAATTTGTTCAAAGGTGATCATCATGAAATACTTCTCGATATCATCTACCATTCTCTTATAAGGCATCAATTTTTCATCTTAGGTTTGATACTCATCTTTTATTTGATTAATGACAAATTGTGAATCTCCATAGATTTGCAACTCTATAATTCTCCATTCTAAAGAAATCTTTATCCCAATCACTAGTGATTCATATTCAGCTATGTCATTGGTGCATAGGAAAAAAGTTTGTAGGGCTATATTATAGTATAGCCTTGAGGTGTGATGTAGATAATCCCTCCCTCGAGCAATGTTGAGTATATGACCCATCAAAATAGAGTTTCTAGGTTTGAGGTACAATTGTAAGAATGGTTTCATTGGGATATTCTATTTGCATTGTTGTATCACTTGATATAGGTGCCTCTGCTAGTTGATCTTCTATAACTTGGCCTTTTATTGTTGGTTGATCCACATACTCTATCAAGCTCACTTAGAACCATAACCCATTTGGATAACCTTCATGTTAGAGATGATTTACTAAGAAGATATTTTAAAGGATCTAACTTATCAATTAACCTGACTTGAGGTGCTATCATATAATGTCATAGTTTTTGGGAATCAAAAACCACCGCTAGAGATGCTCTTTCTATAAAGGTTTAGTTAATTTCATACTTAACCAAAGTCCTACTGATGTAGTATATAGCCTTCTCTTTTCCTTTCTCATATTCTTGGGCTAACAAGGCTCTTAATGAGTTCTCCATTGTTGAAATGTAGAGTAGCAAAGGTTTTCTGAGTGTTAGAGCTATCAATATTGGATGATTCATCAAGTATTTCTTGAGTGTATTAAAGGCTTCATCACACTTGAAATCCCACTTTAATATAATGTCTTTATGGAGTAATTGAGTGAAAGAATGATATTTTTCTACCAGTTGAGATATAAACCTCCTAATTAATTGGAGTCTTCCTTTCAATGATCCCAATTGGCTTATATTTCTTAGAGGTCACATTTTCATAATGGTCTTTACTTTTGTTGGATCAACTTCAATTCCTTTTTCTAACACAATGTATACAATAAGTTTACATGATTTCACCCCAAATGCACACTTTTTTGGGTTTAGCCTAACCATGAATTTTTCAAGCCTTGTGAATATTTTATCTAATATTGGTAGATTTTCTTCTCTTGTATGTGATTTGGCTAAAATATCATCTACATAATCTTCCATAAAGGTATGCATCATGTCATGGAAAATTATAGTCGTGACTCTTTAATAGGCAACTCCAGCATTTTTAAGACCAAAGGGCATCACATTTTAATAGAATGTACCCCATGAGCATGTGAAATTTGTTCTCTCTTGATCCTATGGTGCAATTTTGATTTGGTTATATCCAGAGAATCCATCCATTAATGAGAACATAGAATGTCTCATTGTAAGATCAACAATGATGTCAATGCTTGAAAGAGGGAAGTCGTCTTTAGGACATGTCTTATTTAGGTCTCTGAAATCTATGCAAATGCTTATAATTTTATCAGGTTTAGAAACTGGTAAAATATTTGAGATTCATTCACCATATGCGATGGATCGAATGAAACCATTGTCCAAGATTGTATTCAATTCTTCTTTGACTAATAAGGCTATATGTGGATGCATTTTACTCAACTTTTGTTTAACAAGTTTAACTCTTGAAGCTATGTTGAGATGGTGCATTATCAATTTTGGATATAACCTTGGCATTTCAGCATATGACTATGCAAAATTAATTTGCCTTTCTTTGAAGAATTTTACAATTTATTATGTTTCCTCTTTAGATAAATATGTTTCTAGATTGATAATCTTGGGTTCTTCTTATGTTCCAATGTTCATGTTTTATGTCAATTTAATAAAGATGAATGATCTTTCTTCATAATGTTCAAGAAGGTATCAAGTTTCTTATCCTTAGGTGCCTCAATTGGGTTTTCGCGTTCGAATTCATCTTTTATGTTTGCTTTTTCTTGAACTAGTACTGCTACATGGTGATTTTCACCACTAGATCTTTGATTTTTTATTTTATTTCCTTGAATAATAAACTTGATACGTCCCTCTTTTTTTGCCTCTTAATATGGTTAGTTGGTTGATTAAGGTTCAACCACATTGAGGTACAAGGTAATATAATGGAAATTTTAAAAAGTGTCTAGTTCATTTGGCTCAGTTAATTCCCAATCAATGAGTTCAGGATATATCAAGGGTAAAGGATCAGTGGGTGGGTTTAGGTCTATTGGATTTAAGGTCCTATCTTCATTATAGTTTGACTCATAGATTTTATCTTCCAGGTCTATGATGTGAGATTGCTCAAGATTATCCATATGGGTTAGATCTGGTTCTTCCTCCCCAGAGTAATCTTGAACATATTGTGGATCTAACTCTTGTGAGACATACCCCAAACTTTATCCCTCTTGGAATGAAGGTACATATGGTTCTCCTACCCATTCATAACTTGAGTTTTTTACTTACATACATGTAGGAGTATATGCATGACTAACATTAAATTCTTTATCATGGAAAGACTCTTCAGACAAGGAATCCCAATCCCACTTTGCTAAATCTTAATCACTATGTGATTCTGACTTGGAAATTTGTTCGTGGATGTGAGGAAAATTCATTTTGGTATATTCTATTTCAAAATAACCTACCCTAATTTTATCATTACTATTAGAGTAATAAAGTGATTCCACTTATTAATTAAATCATATTTATTTAATTATTAAGTCACTTATTATCTCTCTTTTACTTAAGCTAAACTTTAGGCATTTAATAATTAATTCTTTTATTAATTATTATTATGCAACCTAGATATTTCCCTTTTAGGGTTTTCCTTTTAAGGTTTCAGTATCCTTTTATAAGGATTCCCTCTTTGTAAATTATTCAATTCGATGGTTATTAATTAATTGAGGTTGTTATTGCATTAAGAGTTTTTCTTCATTTTTTTGCACAATATGTTTCCTCTTCCATCAATCTGTGATTTTTGGCCTCCATAGCTTTTTTGCTTCTCTCTTTCTGTGACAGGTTTGCATGCAGGTGATTCTTGGAAGTTGTGGGTTGATGGTTTTTATCAACTCCAATATGGTATCAGAGCTCCAGATCTTCATGCCCCTATTCTCTTCATGAGAGATTTGGCCTTGTTCTTTAAATCTGTGTTTTTGAGAGGTTTTTGTCTCAAATTTTAGTGGTTTTTGGGAGGATTTTTTGTTTGGAGCAATTTGAGAAAAAAATGACATCTGGGTTGTGTCCGGAATACCTCCAAAACCCTTATTTTCATATAAGGCATGTCTTATTTGGACACAGTTAAAATTTGGGCCTTCTTTTTTGCTTACATGACCTTGGCAGATTTTTTGAGGCAAAAATCTACCTCGGTTTCTATGCTGCTGATGTCAGCAATCACAGGCCCCAAGATTTTTTAATATTTTTTATAAAATTAAAAAAAAAAAAACATGTTTTTTTATGTTTTTTTCTTTAAAAAAAAGCATAAAGTTTTTTTATTATTTTTTTTCATTAAAAAAAAAATATTTTTTTTTACCATTTTGGTGGGAAATCTGGAGGCAGCATTTTTTTTTGGAGGAATCGCTAGTTTAGCAGGGCTCCACCATTTTTGGCTAAGGTTTCATGAGGTTCACCTCTGTTTTGACCTCCCAATGGTTTTTTTCTCATATTAGGAGCAAACGGAGGCCGATTTTTGACTTCCTTATATCACCGGAAAGCTCTTTCCAAGATGGACGTCTTTCTGGAGGATAGATTTTCTGATTTTTTCATATTACAGGTTTTTTATCCTATCAAAGTCAGGGTTCTATTTTTCACTCCAGGAGCCATATCTTTCTCATCCGGGCTCCTTTTTTCAACTTCCGCATGGGGTCGGAAAGATGCTTCTATTCTCTTTCTTATTCTATGGGTCTCACACCCAAATTATTCTCTATGTATATATGTATTGAGTTTTTTTCTTTATGGCATTCTGGTAGATATCTTGGATGTTTTAGGTCCTGGGATCGTTTCCTTCTCTAAACATTGTATGCACCTTTTTATGTAGCTTTCTTTTGTAAACGCACTGAAATAAAGTGCCTGCAGTTGCATATCTGGGATCTTGTACACCTTATGCTTGTTTGTACTCGCACTCAGTTATAAAGTGCCATGGGGGTTATGATGTTTTGCCTTTTGTGCTCATCCACCTTTTTCAAGTGAGTGTCCCTTCCACGACATTAGCCTCATGATGTGTGTCTAGAAGATCATTTCTTCTACTTCAACACCGCCCTTTATCATGTGCTTGTACCTTCTTCTACACTATTGGTGTTCCTGATTCTTCTTCTTGCAATTGTTTTTGGCATTGCATTTCAGTGTTCTTGTCAGACCTCTCCATGTTCAGCATTATGGGGAGTATCTCCTATTGGTTATAATGCTTCCTTGGTTCGATGGAGTGATCTATGTATTCAGTATTTGTTCCTATGCACTAGGCAGATGCAGTGGTTGGTACCTATGCATTTCGGTGAGATGGATCATTTACCATATGGACACTCTTCTTTCATTCATGTTTTGGAGGCATTCTTCTATCTTCAATTGATTAGCTCTTTAGGCTTTGTTTAAAGTCTTCTCTACCTGATCATGTTCTATTACAGTGGAGGTTCCAGCAGTTATTTTTTGACAGTGTTTGCAGCTTCATGCTTCAGACGTGTTCTACATGTTCTTTCTATGTTCCTATTTTCTGGGACTTTCTCTAGTTTGGAGGCTTCTTCAGTCCTTCACTAGGCTTCATCTCTTTTTGGAGTAGGGTTTTTCCCATGTGGTTTTTTCTATTTCTCCTCACAGAGATTTGTGTACTTGGGTACCTCATCAGGCCTTGTTGTTGGGACCCATTTTCCTGCTTTCAGTAGTTTTTTCTAGGTTTTAGCTTCTCCCTAAGTTTATCTTAAGGGGGGCGTTGAAGTAATAAAGTGATTCCACTTATTAATTAAATCATATTGATTTAATTATTAATTCACTTATTATCTCTCTTTTACTTAAGCTAATCTTTAGGCATTTAATAATTAATTCCTTTATTAATTATTATTATGCAACCTAGATATTTCCCCTTTAGGGTTTCCCTTTTAGGGTTTTGGTATCCTTTTATAAGGATTCCCTCTTTGTAAATTATTCAATTTGATGGTTATTAATTAATTGGGGCTATTATTGCATTAAGAGTTTTTCTCCATTGTTTTGCACAACATGTTTCCTCTTCCATCAATCTGTGATTTTTGGCCTCCATAGCTTTTTTGCTTCTCTCTTTCTGTGACAAGTTTGCATGCAAGTGATTTTTGGAAGTTGTGGGTTGATAGTTTTCATCAACTCCAATAATTACTAGACCATAAAGTAGCTTCTATAATTTCTATTAATCCTTCATTTCTTCTCCCAAGAGGACATGATCCTTGGTAACCCATCTTTTTCATTATGTAAATACCTTTCCCATATTTATGCGTGGGAATGCTAATGTATTGTACCCTTTCATTTTATATTTCTTCATCTTTGTATATCCACTTTAGGATTTCATTGTCTTCTTCTACCTCAGATGATGTGCTAGCCCTTGCAAAGTTATCATTATACTTTTGAGAAGATGTTCATTCTTTTGAAGTGAAAGGTTTTCCATGAGACTTTGGAGAAAGTGGAAAATTAACCATGGATAAAGAATATTCCCCAACCCCTTTGTGATGGAATTTCAATTTCTTATCAAACTCTTTCATGAAGGTGTCCATGTTTAGATAATGGGCTTCTTTTTATTTCCCCTTTTTGATTTTGAAAGACTTTGTTCTTTTTCTTCTCTATTTGAAATATTGGTATTATAGGAATTAGAGTCTTCACCATTTGAACTAGGGATATTATCCTTTTCTCATTCCTTTTCTTTCTCTTTGGATGTCAAACTTGTGCTAGGGCCCTCTTTAGAACTTGAATTAGGAACTTCTTTGGAGCCTGAGTTCAGAACCTTTTTGGAATTTGAGTTAGGACCTTCTTGGGTTAGGTTGTTTGATGAATCCGACCTAGATACCTCTTTATTATGTGGCACAATGGAATTTGTGATTTAATTCACATGGTTACAATATTGGAAAGGATTTAGGTCACCACTGATTATTATCTCTTACCTAAGGTATGGAAAATTTAAGCATTGGTGATAGGTAGAAGGGACCGCTTGCTTCTCGTGAATCCAAGGTCTACCTATAATATCCCCAAATTGATAGAGAATAACATAATTAAATTAATTAATGTAAGATCTAAAATTGGTGTTGAACATGAGGTCTTTTAGATGATAGGAATCGCACATGAAAAGAGACCCTAAGTCCAATTTTAGCCTAGTACACTTAATTATTATGATAAGGAATTGAGAATACTTACAAAGAATTAAGGAGTAAAATACCTACCTCATATCATATAAGATCTGAAGAATGTTGTTTTCTGAGGTCTGTACTCTGTTTCTGGAAAATCTGAAGTATGATCCGGAACTGGAACGCAAAGATGAACAAAACTCAAAAATCTTTTTCCGATCTGACACCATCTTATGAAATAGGTCAACCTTTGCCCACTAATCTCACCCCTGACCCAATAATATTGACCCTGACCTGTGCTGCCTCGATAGAAAATCTATTTTCAGATCCCAATAGTTCACTGAAAAGGGTATCCAAATCTGGCACTAATACATTTTGCATCGTTTTGCGACGGCTATGTGTCGCAATTACGACCGACATGTGTCGCCATTGCGACAGTAGTAGATGTCGCTCATTTTTAGTCGCAAATTACGATGTCTGTCACAAACCATCGCAATTACGACAGCTATCCGTCGCTATATTGCCACTTTATTCTGGCATCACCTGGCCATAATTCTTGTGGAATGCGTCGCAAGTGCGACGGATCGCCTGCAATTGTGACGGGATTTTGGCGTCGCCGCTACAGAAACCCCGTCGCAATCCCCTTGGCTGACGTCGCAATTGAGACGGATCCCAATGCAATTGCGACGGGCATTTGGCGTCGCCGCTACAGCATCCCCGTCGTAATTCATGCGGTAGACGTCGCAATTGCGACAGTTACAAAGTAAAAAAATAAAAAATTATTTGTTTATTATTCAATATTATTGGTGGGGCTTCAAATAGAATGCTTACATGGGGTTTTAAGGGTGTGAAGTTTTTTGTAAGGTTCCTTCGTTCTTGTGGATAGCATTGATAATAGATTTAATGTGCTACTAAGAAAATTAGATTATTATCTTCTAAAAAAATAATCTCAAATTATCTTCTACTTAATATCTCAAATTATCCTTAACAGTGATCAATCTTACTCACTCTATTACTTTAATAAAT
>MU227357.1:1203222-1217270 GCA_018584345.1 Thuja plicata
TTTCATCTAGATCTTCTTCTACACTTTCACTTTCACTATCTCTTCTAGATGTGTGTCTATGACTTGATTTTCTTATTCTCATAGAAGACTTAAATGCAGACTCTAAGTTTGGTAAGACACTATTATCGAAGTTATTCATCTCAAATGAAATCAGTCTACCAATTAAACTAACAAGAGTAACTGTATTTTTTGCTACTGCTCTCATTTCTTGAATGGAAGAAACTCTAACAGCATATACAGGCAGTAAGGTTCTTAAGAGTTTACTTACCACTATCTCCTCTTCAAGTGTACCTACAACTCCTTGTATAGCATTGACTACTTCTTTTATTCTTGTGTTGTACTGTGTGATGTTTTATCCTTCTTTCATTCTGAGATCATCAAATTTTCCTCTAAGGCTTTCTGCCTTGGCTCTCAGAACATTTGTATCACCTCCATGTACAAGCTTCAGTTTGTCCCACATCTTCTTTTCAGTTTTGCAATCCTTGACATCTTCAAATTCAACACCAGAGAGTGAGGAAGAAAGCTATATGACCATACAGTTGTGTTCGTGCTTCTCTCTTAATTGATCTACTGTTAATGATCTTGTGGGCAACACATATTCAGTATCTAGGAATTGAGTAACATCATTACCAATACCTGATAAGTGGAGTCTTATCCTACTTTGCCATGAAGCAAAGTTGTCTTTGTTCAACTTGGGCACATCTCGTCTGTTAATCTTGTGATCTTGACTTAGGTCTTGAAACCTTCCTTTCTAAGCACACAAGATCTGATACCAATTATCAGTAATAACTGAGAGGGGGGGTGAATCAGTGGCCTCAAAAATTTATCCTTCAAACTTCACTAATCAATAAACCTCAGATTATTATGTCCCTACAAGATGCATGCCAAGAATTACTAATAATGATTTAACTATCTGTCAATTTTCCTTGTCTGTCCTTATTCTCCTTGATTACTGATAAGCAGTATAACTATTTACCAAAACTCAGTAAATAATCAGAGTATACCAATCAACCCAGTGTTAACTATGTCAGATACAAAACAATAAAGAAATGAATCGTACACACATAACACATGAATTTTTAACGTGGAAACCCTATTAAGGAAAAAACCACTGTGACCGGTACCCCAAATTTTCACTCTTCTGAAGTGAGCCCTGTTAGGAGCCAACCTTGTTAAAGGTTACAAACACACTGTTAAGTGCGACCTTGTTAGAGGATTTTATACATAGAGGTTATCACTTAGCATTGGGCATCTATTGCTACCATCCTTGAATCAGCCTCCTTATTAGACTGTCAATAGGTATCGGGCAAGTCCAATGCTACTTTCATGAATCAACCTTTTTGGCACTCCTTGGGATGTACCTCAATATATAGAAGACTGTTAAGTCCTTCTCTGTTAAGAGACTTGATGCTTCAATGGTTAAACTAAAACATTATGACCTATTAATGATGCAACTTTGAATTGTAGATTTTTAGATCTATTTAAGTACATTACCTCTCTGATCAATGTATTAATTCAATTCTTTATGCTCCACACTTTCTGCTCTGTGATGTTGTGCTTCACTGTTCATCGGTGTCTGCATAATTTTTTAGCTCTCCTTCAGCTCGACTGATCAGGACTGTATGAAGATATTCTTCATCAATTTCTCTTCAGCATCCTCTTTCTATTCATTCCCCTTAATCCCCTTTTCATGCATTACGAAAATGAATTAAGCTTGTCTCTTATATAGACATAATATTCACTGTTTCTTGATTCTTGATTCTTGGCATGAAAAACAATCCAGCCAATTTGATTTAAAGCATAACTCTTGATTTACCTCGTAGTTATCTTCTTGCCAACTGTACAAATCTTCTTTAAATCAATCACTTAACTTTGGTCGAATAAAACAAAGAAAACAACCAGTTAAGTCTATATTTTGCTCTTTCCAGCTAGATATTTGGTCATTTTCTGAACTCTATGTTCCGTCGGTCAACTTTGTAGTTAGTCGTCATTGACAACTAACAGTTCCATTGGTGTGACTCCAGTTAGCTTTGGGATCTCCGTCCGTCAGGCATCATTGGATTTTTACTCATCAGGTAACTTTGTTTTCAGCTCGTCGGGCATCCTATGGTTTTGCTTCGTCGAGCAACACTGTCTTCTGCTCGTTGGGTATCACTGTGACTTTCTTTTTTTGCTCTGACCGTCAGTGTGCACTCTATCGGTGTTGTTTGTCACTTAGTGAATACATGACTTTTATGCATTGCTAAAAGCATAACCTTTGTTCCATTGATTCTCTGAAGTCTTTGACATTATGTACATGATCGTACATATGATATCAAGTTGACATAAATTAAAATACAAACCATTAACTGATTTAATGCCTTGCATTATCTTCAACTTAACATTATCAAACATTCAATCAGTTACATGTCATCACAAACATGTAAATAGTTTTGTGTTTTCTTAAAGAAATTTTGTGATTTTTATGAATTTTGAAGTATAAATGTAGGAGCATAAAAGAAAACCTACTTCTATATGCATGCAAGATCTAATATAAAATGTAAATCTAACACCAAAAAGAAAGAGTGGTCTATCGCGGGTTCACCAAAATGTAAGATCTAAAATTGGTGTTGAACATGAGGTCTTTTCGATGATAGGAATTGCACATGAAAAGAGACCCTAAGTCCAATTTTAGTCTAATACACTTAATTATTATGATAAGGAATTGAGAATACTTGCAAAGAATTAAGGAGTAAAATACCTACCTCATATCATTGCAGATCTGAATAATGTTGTTTTCTGAGGTTTGTACTCTGTTTTTGGAAAATCTGAAGTATGATCTGGAATCAGAACACAAAGACGAACAAAACCTAGAAATATTTTTCTGATCTGACACCGTCTTATGAAAAAGGTCAACCTTGACCCACTAATCTCACCCCTGACCCAATAATCTTGACCCTGACCTGTGGTTCCTAGACAGAAAATCTATTTTTAGATCTCGATAGTTCGCTGAAAAGGGTATCCAAATCTGGTCTCAGATCCGCTATCTTGTACCTATAACTCCCGAGAACAACACCTGCAAATATCTGAAAAGAGGGTTTTGGGGTGGATATATAGGGTTTTACCTTATTCAAACCCCCGTTTTGGTGATCTCCACCTCCATGAATAGCCGAATATAGAATGTATGTATGTGTGTGTTTGCTCTTTGAAAAGAATCTTTGAACATGTAATATCAAGATCTAATCTTCTAGATTAATAATCTTAACATAACATGGAAATGAGAAAGTAATGCATAGATTTGAATATGATAAAGAAAGCATACCAAGCCCCCAAGGCTAAAGTATTCCTACCAATTCATAATTCGTAATTGCTACCCCATGATAATGTCCTTTTGAATGCTTGAATGTTGAGAATGGTAGATCTAATAGAAAAGAGCACCTTCTTGCTTCAATGAAGATCTACAATAGCTGGTCCACAAAAATGCTTGAATGTATCAACATGTCCTCCTATATTTGTCCTCCTATATCATCCTCTTTCTTATTTGCATCATCATTTCATCTTGTTATCTCCCCATTTCATTTCATGATCAAATGAAGGCAAAAGAGAGTGTTTATATAGAGATCTCAATATAGGTCTCCTAGGGAAATGCGAGGGACCCAAATTCAAATTTCACCTTGAATTATGGTTCAATCACAATCACCAACCAAGGAGGGAATGAATTAAATTATATATCAAAGAAAACACTTCTGCATCCGAACCTGGGGACCTATTTTAAGTTTAGAACCCCGATAAGCTCTGAAATTGAAAGCGGGGACCAATACATGTCAGAGGTCTATGTCGACCTCACCCCTGACCTAGGTCAAGGTCGACCTCGACCCTGACCTGAGGTTCTAGGCAGGTCACCTAGTGATGTCTGTGAGATTCCCAAGTCAGTCGGGGACCTAGGAAGGTGATGGAACATTCCAAAAGGCTGGGAAGAAGGCCTAGAGGCCTAGAGAGGGTATTATGAGGCACATGAGGGCCCACACATAGCTCCTACCTAGGAAATAGAGTCATGGAGAGGGAAACCAAGGAGAATCCATAAGATCCTAACCCTAATTTCACCTAATCATGAAGAATCAAACACAAATGCATCCTAAATGCAAATCCAATATGCAAGCGCACTAAATGAAGGTGCTAAACATACCAAAATGGAAGTGCTTCCATTTTAAGACTATACAATTAATTATTTGGTCCCTATTTAAAAGAAACATTATTAAGGACCTTTAATTAATTAATGGGGGCCCATTTTTATCTTTTGTCCGTAGGTGTTTACTGTGTCAGCGTTCTTTTGTAAACCCTCAGGAGTTTCTCTGAAGGGGTATTTATGCCTCACGTGTAGGTAGTTGTTGGTATGCAAATTTTGATATTTTATTTGTGATTGTGAATTTCAGTTGGAGTTCTGTTAATTACCATTTTGGAGGTGAAAGAAGCTCCCTATTTGGTACTTGCAGTTTTGGTGGTTCACAACCACCCTTGTCTGTCGTTGGAAATATCATTATGATATTTTATTGTGTGCTCCAAATTTGTGAAGTCTTCTGTAGAAGACAAATTTGTAATCAATAAGCGATATTTGATATTTGTCCGAGGTTGTTGTATTGAAGAAATACCTGATATAATATGAGTGCTATCATTATTGAATACAGTCTCCTTGCACGCGTGAATCTTCATTGTTTTTCCATGGTGATTTAATTCCAACTTGTATAATATTTGTTTGTTTGGTGATATCATTGTAGTACCATCTAGAATGCAACAAACCTTGCATCATATGGTAGTTATCCATAGCATGCAAATGGTGAAGGAGATCTCATTGTCATATGACATCTCACAGAGGAAGAGCAGGATTGTAACTACCGTATGGTAGGACACACCGTACAATAGACATACCGTACACAAGGAAGGAGGAGGTCATTGCATGACATAAACACTCTAAGTTGTACAGTCCATGTATGAAACATTGCCACCAATTAGCTTTGCCACCCAACATCTCACATAGTCTTCATATTGTTGCCATTCCCTAGCCGTACAAATTTTGGTGAGAGAGAGTATTGTCAGTGGTGGTGTACGGCTAGGTATTGTCACTGGAACATTACAAGTGGTTTGGTCTACTCATGCCGCCATCCTCAGACAAATCATGCCATAACAAAATCACAGAAGGTAGTTGCACAGGTAAGGGACATTACACTACCCAACAATATATTATAGGTCAAATTTAGATCCAACACCTGGCAAACTGACTCCTTTTGAATCGACCCCACTTGGATTAGTAGAGTAACTATACCCTTTCAAAGATATTTCTTCGTCGTCATAAGCTTTTATTTTTATCTTTTCTTTTTGGATTCATGACCATTTCAAAATATCCCAAAGCTTTGACAAGATTTAAAGTACATGTGTTCAAGTCAACCCCTCCATCTATCAAGACTCTTTTGAATCTATCCTTTTGGATGAGGAATTCAATATGCAAGGGTAAGTTTTGTGGGACGTTTAAGGATATATCATCTTTCTCAGAAAAATATAGACAATGTGGTGCAATAAGGTGACCCACTATGGATTGAAATTTATCTACATCTAAGTCATTAGGGACTGTCATATCAACCAAGGATTTTTCCAGAATTTCCTTATAAGAAGGTGATATTTTCAACAACTCCAAGATATATATTTGAGCAAGAGTTTTTAGGAGTTGGTCCACTAAATTATATTGATTTAATGTGGATGATGCAAAGTTATTTATGGTTGTCTTGTTGAATGCTCATGGTAAGTTAATTTTGGATGCTTGCCCCCTAGTAATCACTTTGGTGGACTCTTTATCTTATTTATCTTTGGCTACTATGACATTGATGGTATTGTCAAATATGGATAAAACATTGATGGTATTGTCATAAGTGTGAGAAAACTGACCTTGTTTCCCTTGTTATTGTTTTTGTTTGCATTTGAAGATTCACCTTTCTATAACTAAAGAAAGGAGTTTTGAAGGCTGTTTGATCTTTGTTTTTCTTAGGTCTCTTTACTTCAATAGTTCTATTATCGATGAGATCTTGGACAACGCGCTTTAATCTCATACAATTATTAGTCTTATGTCCTTTATTTCTATGATACTCACAATTATGTGAGTCATTCAACCACGAGGGTTTTTTACTTGGGGCTCATAACCTCTTGACTCGGGTAGAGCTATCATCTTGTTGACAATGAGTGTTTCTAGATCTGCCTCAAGAGGTTCTCCCAACAGTGTAAATTTTCTTCTTGGTGAAGTGAATTGAGACATATTGAATTGGGGTTTTGGTTGATTTTTATCTTGGTGGTTGTTGTTATTGAAATAGGTATTGTTTGGTGGGTTGATGTTGTTTTCTTCAGTGTTAGAACTACAAGAAAGATAGAATAGTTTAGGTTTAACGTTGTTTTCTTCTACCACTCCATCATTTACTAGGTTTTTGTTATTGTTTTTCAACCAAAACTTAGGTTTCTGGTTGTTGTTATTGGTTGAGGGATTGTTGTTGTAAGTGTCGATATTATTTCAAAATCCTTTGTTATCCTTGTATAGCTTGAGTTCACCCTTCTTTACCAAAGCATATTTTATTTTGACACTATTTATAATTATTTTGTCAAAGGATGGGGGACATTTGAGTTGTAGCCAAAAGTTCACTTGATTATTCAAATTGTTAATGAAGATGTCCCTCTTTTCCTTTTCTGGTACACTTCTTGGGTATTTGACAAAGATTTTTCTCCAACCTTGTAGGAAAGTAAAAAATGATTCCCCATTTTTTTGTTTGGTATTGAAAAAGTCTAACATGGTCACTTCATGTTCAATGTTATAGGAGTATTGAGTCACAAAATTAGAGACCAATTCTTTGAATGTTTTGATTCCAGGTGATATTTTAGGAAACCACTTCATCGATTTTCCACCTAAGCTCCTATGAAATAGTCTTATTAGATATGTTTATTTATGGAGGAATTTGATGCTCAACGTACAAAATTCTCTAATGTGGTCTTGAGGGTCAGTTGTGCCCATTTACTTGTCGTATTTTGGAAATACCACAATGGGTGAGAAAGGTATCATGACCAAACTTTTATCAAAGGGAAAAGGATAAATGCCCTCTATTATGTATTTCTTTGGAGCATTTCCTTTTTGAATATTGTCTAATTTTGTTTGGAGAGATTTAATATGTTTAGTTAGAACTCCTAGAGAGTTGACCTCATCCTCATCTTCTCTCAATTGGGATACATCATAATCGTGAGGTAGTTTAACCCCTAGTTGAGCTAAGGCCATGAAGTGCCTTTCTTTGTCTTTTTCTAACACCTTCTCCATCATTTCCAAAAATGAAGGGTTTTGTTGTGCCTCCCTCACCTTTTCTTCATTTATTTCCTCGTGTTCTTGGTTGGTGGTATTACTATTGTTAGTATTGTTATCATTGGTATTATGAATATTAGCCCAAAAAATTTCTATGTTGGATTGATTTGTTTGGACTTGATCCACTTGTGGGCTTTGGTCTACTTGATGTTTTTGATCTGAATGTGATTTAGGTTGAGTATTTTGTTAAAAGTCTTACTTATTCATGAGTCACTTGTCTTTTGTCTTGAATTAAGTACTTATGAGCCCTTGTTCTCACCGACATAACCTTGTGATACCCCTTTGAAAGAAGGTTCCTTTGGGTGAGCTAACTAGGTTTAAAATCCAGGTTAGGTTATCCAAACAATTGATGGGTTGGATTTTCATTATTGATTTAATAAATGAAAAGTGTGTCTTGGGCTGAAGAATAATAGAGAAAGATATATCTCTATAATGAAGATTTTTTATGATGATCTTGATCTATTTGGCTCTAGGAAAAGGACCGACAATCCTTTGATGGCAAACCTCTGAGAATCTAAACTCATTGATAATTTCAAAACACTACACAGTGATTTGGTGATGAATGAAACTTAATGTTAATAGATCAATTTGTTTGACGGTCTAAATTATAGTGAATTTCAAATATGGTTTTGATGGGATAGAATCTACTTCGTAAAGGGTATCCAAGATTGCTTCCTTTTTTACTCAAAAATTCTGCAAAAGCTCATTGTTTTGAGGTCAAGTTTTATAAGCGACACTTTGAAGTGTGCAGGTGACATTTTATTGCTCATGGGCGATTTTTTGCATAATCTTTTCTCAATCTGTGAATTTTTTAATTTTGTGCTTGAATGTTTGGTTCTAGATATATTATTTATTCTAATTTTTTAGATCATCAAACACAACAAACACAAAAAAAATATTTTTAACCCGAAATCTACACAAAAAGTGTATGTTCTTCAGTCGTGTTCACGAGTGATTCACATAGAAGACAATACAATCAACTACCTATGGTAATTTTTGGTTTTCATGGACAAAAAAAGTAAGCTTACTATTTTACCATATTTTTAATAAAGATTTCGTTTGAAAGAGATTTGCATTTTACCTCACTTTAAGGGAGCCTCCCACCATTATGAAAATAAAATTTTGTGCAATCCCGAAGGACTACTAGACGAGGTCTATTGTTCAAATTAATAAAAAGTATGATATCTATTATAAATGTATGTTGTGATACTAGATAATTTAGATGTAGAAGTTGCTATTGAGAAATAATAGTCCACATTGTTGAGAGGAATCGATTTGGAGAATTATTATTATTGTGCTTATCGAACATCAAATTGCAAGGGAATTCAAGAGAAGGATGATGGGAAATATAAGATGATGAAAAGGCTTGCCTTTGGTCTTCCTACATTTTGACTTTGATGCTTCAATCTCTCACTTGAGTTAGTTTTACCCATGGGTAAATCATCAAGAGTCAGCCCCTGGGTCAAAGGTCAACCCTTGCTTTTCCTTTTATCATTCTTTTTTCTATTATTGAAATCAATATTCATAACCAATCTTGCTCGACAAATTGGAAAAAAACAAAAACAAAAAATCTTAACCCTAGATCTTGGTTTTGGGATGATCATTTTCTATGTTTGAAGCCTTTGTATCCTTCCTTTGATTGACAAAATAATTATTTATTAAAAAATAAAAATAAAAAAGACTAGAATACCATGTCAAAAGTGTATAATCAAACTGTGAATTTAATAACCATAGCTTATGCATATTTTCATTGATTCAACACTGTGAATAAGATTTATTTATAATATGTTGAAGCAACAAATCTAAGAGTTGGATGATAAATACAAACCGATTAGACAATATAAGAACATCATAAATCAATCACACAGTCCTGCGGAGATCAAGGAATATACCTTTCTCCATGAAACCTCAAACTCAAACTGCATAAACTACTGCCTCAGCCAACAAAGCAATTTCATTTGTAGAAAATATAATCTAGATCCCAATATACTCTCATTTAATAATTTATTATATGCTTCATAAAATCTTCACACCCAATTTTACTATAAAGTTACGTCTTACACATTATGCTCCATGATTCAAGACTAGAATATGACCACACACCTTGTAATGAAATTGCAACATCATACCTTTTACACATTTGATTACCTGGTGTCCAATTTCATGCTCTAATAACACTCATTTTAGTGTGACTCATTGTATTATGCATTAAAGGACTTCATTACATATTTTATTAATGATCAATTCAAGAATATGAGTCCTCTCTTAATTTAAATTGCATCACACTCTTATTTGGGCCCTTAATTCTAAGTGTACCCTTTATCTTTCATCATTTTCATTTATTATAAGTCCTACCCCGTTTCAAATCTCAAGACACATTTTCCTCATTTAAATATTATATATTTTCATAAAAATGCATTTATGGCATCAAGACCTTATTATCTCATATTCCTAAAACTTTGGGCCAATTTTATCAAGTCAATGATAGTTTTGGGTGACATTAACAGTTTATGCTGTTTGGCCAAATTTTTGGGAGGATATTATGTTAATTTTTCTCTTTCTAGAACTACCCCTAATGCAAAAAATGATAATTCTAATTTGGCCTTTTATCAATTCAAAGTCAAAATCTCATATATAAGCAAGTGATCTTCCTCGTTTGTGATATATGACTATTGATACAATGAGTATTGTAAAATGGAGATATGCATTCATGAAGTGCAAATCCTATAGATCTACGAATCTAATGACAAATCAACAAACATTAAGTATTTAATTGATATTTATTCATCACCGTGGAATCTTAAGGAGATCTTGGAGGATGATAAGGAATCATTAAATAATGATTGACTTGTACCTCTCCTTAAGGGGTTTGGTATGTTTTTTTTGCTTTCATACTTTTGAAAATCAACTTCCAATCCAAGTTTTATCATTTTAAGTTATGTGATTAATGCATTCTTGAGTTAGTTTCAATCTTATCATTTAGGGTTTTTCTCTAACACACTTGAGTAGGAATCTAGTTTACATTTATACACTTTAGCTCATAGCAATCTTAGACACACTTAAGATTCAAGAGAATACACATAATTCCAATTTCAATATCAGCTATTTATGGAGGTCAAAATCACCAAAATGGGAGGTTAACTTATAAGGCAAAACTCTATATATCTACAACCACAAACTCTTTTTGTTTTGTAGGTTTACGTACATGTCCTGACAAAGATGAAAGACTAAAAAAAAACTTAGGACATAGAGACAAAACATGACTCCAAAGCTTATCAAAAAACAAAAGGTCGAGAATTTTTGGGGCTCAAGGGTGCTTTTGGGTGTCATTGACCTCTCAAATCAATCTAAAATATGGTAGAGGTCTAGTGTATTATTTTGTGAGCCCAAATATAGAATAGTGTAGAAAAATTGAAACCAGTTTTGACAAGGGTGCCTAGAATGTTGGAATAGTCCCAAAGGATAACTGAGAGGGGGGGGTGAATCAGTTATCAGCAACTTTATTTCTTTTCTTTACTTAGATATCAATTAACATAAAACAAATGCACATTCAGATAACACAATAGAGAACACAACAATTTGGTTATGGGGAAACCAAATAGGTAAAAAACCCGGTGGGAATTAGCACCCATAAAGAACTATACTTGAGTATAATTATCCCTATTAGAAGATCTTGCAACCCTGTTAGGAGTTGTTCATTACAATGCAATAAGTACAGAGACCTGGTTAAAGGTCGGACCCTGTTAGGAGTCTTTTACAAGTAACCCCTGTTAGGGGTGAGGACTCACTATCCAAAAGCTCACTGCTAAAATGATGAAGGTTGCAACCTTCAATAGAACATATATACACTATATTTGATAGATGAACTATTTGAGTAGACATGATGTCTTGATCAGTTCCAATGAATTGTAGTCTCTTCCTGCTTCTTCACATAGATCCTCAACTGATGAATGATGACTCTTTACTGTTCCATACTAACCAGTAAACTGCTCTGTTCTTTTTCTTTTTCTTTTCTTATCATTCACACTTGGCGTTCATCAATTGAACTACTATAAGTATCTTCCCCAAAGAATGTGATCTTCATCAGCTCTAGGAGTCCCTTCAATAATTCTTTAGTCGGCCACATCAACCATGCAACCTATTTAGAAACACGCAACCCAAACTGGATAGACTCGACGCTTCACAAAGTCGGCTCCACCAAATTAACTCCAACTTCACGATTTTGATAGAATATGTTTGGCACCTTTAGATAATTATCTTTAACTCATAACTAAACATGAATTCAAACACACATATCCCAAAGATAGGCGCAACTAAATAAATAATGTAATTACATTGGCTCTTCATAGATAGTCTTCAGTCTTTGTAACTGTCATAACTTATTAACATAACTAAACTGACACTTCATATCTGACTCAGCGTAAATGAACATAGCATCTAGAACATGTATAGACCATGGAAATAAACACGCATAGCTCCAGAACATCTGTACTGATAATTGCATATAGATCATTGTTGTATATTATATGTTGTCATCAATGACAAACATACAATCAATTATTTGCACAGAAGCAAATCTCCAACAATCTCCCCCTTTGACGTTGATGGCAACATATGATATCATCAACTCAAAGTGTCTTCATTCTTTTTACAATCTTCTCAATATCCTCATCAAAAGTTATTCTTTACTGTTGGTGCTCTTCTAACTATATACTCCCCCAGAGTATATGCTCCCCCTTACTAATACTCCCCCTTTGACATCAATGACAAAGGGTGTAAAACTCCGTTAGGCACAGGTACTACTCCAGAAGTAGAGTAGTCAACCATTTATCAGTCACCAAGGACTGATGTTCTTGCTACAAATTCTAATCAGACTCAGGAAAGGGAATTACTCCTAGCTTCTCCCTGAGATACTCAAAAGTTTATTTTGATAATGGCTTTGTAAAAATATCTGCTAATTGTTCTTTAGTGTTTACATAATCCAACTTTACTTCTCTGTCTACAACTTTTTCTCTTAGAAAGTGGTATTTGATCTCAATGTGTTTTGTCTTTGCGTGCATCACATGGTTCTTTGACATGTTGATAGTACTGGTGTTGTCACAATGAATAACAATAGGATAATCAATCTGAATACCAAAGTCTTTAATCATTTGTTTGATCCAAACCATTGTTGAGCAATCCAATGCTACTGCCACATACTCAGCTTTTGTTGTTGACTGAGAAATACAATTTTGCTTTTTACTTGTCCAGGTGACCAACCTGTCTCCAAGAAATACTGCTCCTCCTGATGTACTCTTTCCATCATCAACACAACCTGCCCAATCAACACCAGTATACACATGAAGTTGTATATTATCTGAGTTGGGATACCATAAACCATAGTCTATAGTTCCTTTAGGTATTTGAATATTCTTTTTATTTCCATTAGGTGATTTTTCTTAGGTTCAGCTGCAAATCTTCCAACAATGCCAATTGCATTGGAAATGTCAGGTCTAGATTGAGTAAGATATATGAGTTTTCCAATCATAGACTTGTATAAGGTCTTATCTACTATTGTGGAATTATCATCTTTAGAAAGCTTGCTTCATGTTGTCATGGGAGTGCTTACTGGCTTGCAATCTTTCATCTTGAAGGTTTTCAATATCTCCTTCACATACTTAGACTGATTTATGAATATGTTTTTGTCTGTTTGTTTTACATTCAATCCCAAAAAAATTTAATAGGTCCAATCATGCTTATTTCAAACTCACTTTTCATCTCTTTGGCGAATTCTGCACTTAGTTTATCATTACCTCCAAAGATAATGTCATCAACAAAAATAACAACAAGTAGTAATCCTTCATCTGTCTCTCTTATGAATAAATTACAGTCTGCTGCTCCTTTTCTGAATCCTATCTTTGTTAATTAACCATCAAGTCTCTCATACCAAGCTATTGGGGCCTATTTAAGTCCACAAAGTGCTTTCTTTAATCTGCATACCATGTTTGGTTTGTCTGAAAGTTTGAATCCTTCAGGCTTCTCTATGTAGACTTCTTCTTTCAAGTCACCATTCAGAAAAGCTGACTTGACATCCATTTGATATACTTTGAAGTTCTTGAATGTTGTATAGGCCAAAAACAACTTGATAGCTTCCAGTCTGCTCACAGGGGCAAATGTATCACTGTAGTCTATTCCTTCTCTCTGTGCATATCTTTTACATACTAATCTTGCTTTGTTCCTTACCACTGTGCCTTCTTCATTCATTTTGTTCCTGAATATCCACTTTGTTCCAATCACATTATTGTCATGAGGTCTAGGGAAGAGTTCCCATGTATCATTCTTGATTATTTGATCTAATTATTCTTGCATAGCACTTTGCCAATCTGAATCTTTGCATGCATCTTCAACACTTAAGGGTTCAATCTGAGAAAGTAAGCATACCTCTTCATCAACGGTTGAACCTTTTTCTCCAGATATTGTCAAGACTTTAGCACTCTGATCTCCAATGATGTCTTCCTTAGAGTGGTATTTGGATGTCTATTTTGAGTTCTTAAGAGTGGCACTTTCATCTGTAATCTATGATTCTTCTTCACTTGGTTTAGGATTGTTACATGAAACATCAATACAGTCAAACATTTCTTCAATAACTGTGTCTTTATTGATGGGTCTGGGCTCATCTTCAATCATGGGAGCATAATCATAGTAT
>MU227357.1:1217857-1230308 GCA_018584345.1 Thuja plicata
TCCTTGAGAAATCATCAACAAACAAAATGAAATACCTTTCTCCGTAGTATGATCTTGTTTGAGTAGGTCCACATAGGTCTGTATGTATCAGATCTAATTTGTTTTCAGCAGAGTCTTGTTTGCTCCTGAATGAGGTCCTTACATGCTTCCCCATCACACATTCCCTACACATGGTGTCAACTGGTCTTGCAATACTTGGAAGATCTCTTACTGCCTTAACATTACTTATCTTGACTATGTTGTCAAAATTGATATGACAAAGTCTCTTGTGCCATAACCAATTGTCATCCACTTTAGCAACAAAACAACTCACTTCTGAATTGAGATGAAAGACATTACCTTTGGTCTTTGAGCCTGATGCAATCATGTCTCCTTCTTTGTTATTAATGATGCACTGGTTATTTTTGAATTCCAACTGATATCCTTTGTCAAGCAACTGTCCAACACTTAGTAAGTTATGATGTAAGCCATCAACATAAAGAACATCATCTGTCTTATTCTTTCCATCTAAGGTGATAGAACCTCTGCCTATGATAGGTTTGGGAGTGTTATCTCCAAATCTAACCATGCCATCTTTGTACTTGTCCAAATGTACAAATCTATCTTTGTCTCCTGTCATGCGGTGTGAACATCCGTTGTCAATGATCCAGTTAGTTCTGATGTCAGCTTTTGAAACTAATGCTAACTCCTGTTCTTTTTCTTCATCTTCTTTGTCCATTTCTTCAAGCATCTTCTCAATGTCTTTAATGACAACGAAACCAATTTCATCTTCTCCTGAGTCATCATCAGTTACACCATCTTCAGCATGATAACATTCCTTAGTGTACTTGGGCTTGTAATCTGATATGAACTTCTTGACTCTTGTAGGACACTTGGATGCAAAGTGAGCTATTTTGTTGCATGAAAAACATTTGAATGGTAACTGTCCTTCATATTTCCCTTTACCTTTCCTTTCTTTCTTAGCAATCATAGCAATGATTTCTTCTAGTTATGTATCTACTTCTTCATTATTACTAGAGCTGCTTATAGGTTTTTTGCTATGAACTGAGGCTTTGAAGGTTGTCTCACTTTTAGGTTCTGTCTTCGATCTTGATAACTCAAATGCAGATATTTTGCTGATCAAAATTTCCCTTTTGAAGTCTTTTGAATATTGCATAGTCTCATCTAAGATATTGATATTGCTCTCATAGTCTGCTGTCAATGTGGTCATTAGTTTGTCCATTATATCATCCTTTGAAATTTCTCCACCATTGTTTCTGATACCTGAAACTGCTTCATTTATTCTCTGATTGTAAGCTCTGATGTTTTCTTCAGGTAACATCTCTAAGTTGTTGTATCTTTTCTTCCATGTCTTTCTGCATGCATTCTTTGCTTGAATGTCTCCTTCAAACACATCTTCTAAGTATTTCCAAATAGTATATGCTTTATCTGCCTTCTTGATCTCAAAAAATTCACTGTCGGATAGGGCACTGATTAGGGATTCTTTGGCAATTGCATTTTGAGTGAACACTTCCTTTTTTTTAATTGTAGAGTCTTCTTCTTCAAGGTTTTTCAAGGTGGGAGCTTCAATTGCATGAGTGGCAATCTCATAGATCTCAAATCCAACGCACTAAAGATGTGTTATCATTTTGTTCTTTCAGTCAAGATAGTTTTCTCCATCAAACTTAGGACTCTCTTTCCTAAAGCATGCCATTTGATCTACCTTAAGCTGTTACGCTTTCTCTCCAAGGCACTTAGCTCTGATACCAATTGTTGGAATAGTCCCAAAGGATAAATGAGAGGGGGGGGGGTGAATCAGTTATCAACAACTTTATTTCTTTTCTTTACTTAGATATCAATTAACATAAAACAAATGCACATTCAGATAACACAATAGAGAACACAACAATTTGGTTACGGGGAAACCAAATAGGTAAAAACCCCGGTGGGAATTAGCACCCACAAAGAATTGTTCTTGAGTATAATTATCCCTGTTAGAAGATCTTGCAACCCTGTTAGGAGTTGTTCATTACAATGCAATAAGTACAGAGAACTGGTTAAAGGTCAGACCCTGTTAGGAGTCTTTTACAAGTAACCTTGTTAGGAGTGAGGACTCATTGTCCAAAAGCTCACTGCTAAAATGATGAAGGCTGCAACCTTCAGTAGAACAAATATACACTATATCTGATAGATGAACTGTTTGAGTAGACCTGTTGTCTTGAACAGTTCCAATGAATTGTAGTCTCTTCCTGCTTCTTCACATAGATCCTCAACTGATGAATGATGACTCTTTATTGTTCCATACTAACCAGTAAACTGCTCTATTCTTTTTCTTTTTCTTTTCTTATCATTCAAACTTGGCATTCATTAATTGAACTACTATAAGTATCTTCCCCAAAGGATGTGATCTTCATCGGCTCTAGGATTCCCTTCAATACTTCTTTAGTTGGCCACATCAACCACACAACCTGTTTAGAAACACGCAACCCAAACTGGATAGACTCGACGCTTCAAAAAGTCGGCTCCACCAAATTAACTCCAACTTCACGATTCTGATAGAACATGTTTGGCACCTTTAGATAATTATCTTTAACTCATAACTAAACGTGAATACAGACACGCATATCCCAAAACTAGGCACAACTCAAGAAATAATGTAATTACGTCGACTCTTCAGAGATAGTCTTCAATCTCTGTAACTGTCATAATTGATTAACATAACTAAACTGACACTTCATATCTGACTCGGCGTGAATGCACATAGCATCTAGAACATGTATAGACCATGGAAATAAACACGCATAGCTCCAAAACATTTGTACTGATAATTGCATATAGATCATTGTTGTATATTATATATTGTCATCAATGACAAACATACAATCAATTATTTGCACAAAAGCAAATCTCCAACACAGAATAGACATTGTCCTCCTAATCTTAGCTAAGCATTCAAACACAGGTGCACCACAAAATCCTCTTTCCAAATCTGTACATGCTTTGCAATTTGTGTTTTATACATCAAATAGTGTTGTTGTTCATTTATGCTTATATCTCAATTGTGTATCCTTTTAAATCACTCTAATAATCTTTAGAGCAACAAAGTAATAAAAGCCCTAAGATACCAATTGACTCTATTGGACAAGAGTTAGTCAATCATAACCACCTCTTGGTCCCTTTATATTCCAATATTTAGTTAAAAGAGGTTTGTCCTATATTTGTCCATTCCCCTTTTCACCAACTAAACAACAATAAATGAACAAAAGCAATTTATTTTTTAGAAAAGAGGGGCAAAAATTTATTGAAACAGCAATAACATTATAGAACAAAAAATCAAAAGTCCCAAAAAGAGGTCATTCCAAACATGACCATGACTAACCCCTTATATTCCCCAACAATCTCTTCCAAAGTTTTAACATAATTCGGTGGCAATTACCCCCAGTTACTCATCTTTCGACTATCTAATCTCTCAGAAGCCCACTTAGCCAAATAGTCAGCAACCCTATTCCTTTCCCCGGGGATATAACAGAAAGAGACTGACTCCAAGGAGTCTCTAAAAAAGGATATGCTTTCCCACCACAACTAAGCGTTAGTCAACCTCATCCATCCTCTGTCAATTTAGCATATCAACCACCACTTGGGAATCAAACTCATAGATAATCTTTTGCCATCCAAGAGCACAACCTCTTTCTAATGCCAAGAGAATAGATAGAGCCTCTATACAATTATTAGTATGATGACCCTTATACATGTAGAAGAGGAAGATTATATTTCCTACACTATCCCTGCCAACTCCTCCTATTAGAGCATGCATATTAGTTTCTTTATGTACACTTGCATATGTTGCTTTAATTAATTATGCACATGCTAGAGAATATTATCATGCATAATTAAAGAACATGTTTGCACATTCATGCTCTAGCTTAAGTTTACTTAGTAAGTCTAAATTTAGCTTAGTCTAATATTAGCCAGGCTTTAGTTTGCACATTGTGCATGTTATGCACTTCTAATTTTCATATCTTAGCTTTAGTTTTCTATTTTTAGTTTGAGTTATCTTTTCTATTCTTAGATCTATTGCTTTCTATAAAAGAAATTGATGTCTTCATTGCAATTCATCTTGAAAATTGTAATCCTTTTGATTTTGAGGAATATAGCAATTATTTTCTTGATACCCTTACTTATGGAAGGTGTTTTCATTTGTTGTTTGATCCTAGTTGCTTGTGTTTCAAACTTCAACACCTCCAACTTCAACATGCCCAGGATTTCCTCTGAAAGAACCATCAATATTAATCTTCAAGGTCACCAAAGGAGGGGAATACCACCTTCCATCCTTCTAAGCCCTCCTCGTTGCATGTCTATTCCTACTCTAATGTCTTTTAAAAAGTCATCTTTAAGGTGTTCACCAAAAGTACTCAATTTTTTGACAACTCACACATCTCTAGGATCAATTTCCATGGAGAGGTCACACTTAGCCATAAGAGTCTCTTGAACCATACTAATAACTCACAACAAGACTTGTTTTGTCAACATCCTCCTACCTTGGAAGATTTTTCAGTTTCTTTTAAACCACACTAGCCAGACAATAAAATAGGGACCAATCTCCCAAGCCATATGGAGGAAAGTAGTCTTAGTATGGGGTCGACCTAGACTGCTCCAAAACTAAACAAAATAATCAACATGAAAGGACATTGGAAAAAGAGATGAGAAATACTCTCCTCATTTTATAACATAGAGAACAAAAAGAAGGCCCTTGAAAACCTCTCTTCTGAAGATTCTCCCAAGTGAGGCATTTGTTTTGAGCCACTAACCATAAGAAAAAATTACACTTGGGCCAAGAAAATCTATTCCAAACCTGCTTCCACCAGGGAACATGTGTCTCACCAAAAGTCATCCTATCCAACTCTTTATAACTTGAAGCCACAATAAACTTACCCTTTGAATTAGGGCCCCAAGCAAGAATATCATCCCTTGCGAGAGAGTTACACATTCCACCATCCAAGATCTTGGAAAGCTCCTCTCTATCCTCAATAGAATCACCAGGAGGGCACTCATGTGGTTCTTTCCATCAGACTATATCTCCATAATCCAATCTCTAAAAAATCTTAAAGTCCCCCACTCAACACCATCCTGGATCAAGAAAATTATACTAAGAGTATGGAGATGAAATAATTGGGAAAGAATAGGGTGAAACCAATCCCAAAAATCCCTCCAAAACAAGGCCTCCACACTTATAATATAAATCCATAAAAGACCTTGCTTAACTAAATAAGACCCCCTCTTCAAAGTATTCCAAATCACGGAGCTACTACCTGACAAAACGTACCAAGGGACATCATTGCCATCCACTCCCCCTAAATATTTAATATTTAGGATTTTGGTCGATGCATGATTTTTACTGGTGCACCATCTCCAAAAATGTTTAGCAGTTAAAGTGTGACCATTTAAGCCTTCTTGATGCAATCCAAGGCCATCATCCTACTTTGATCTACAAAATGCTCCCCATTTTACCAAACTCCACTTTGAGGCAAGTAGGTTACCTGTCCATACAAATTGTCTAGAAAGGGCTTCAAAGTCCTTAATAAAGCTTGCATGAGTTGTCTACAAAAAACATTTATAAATGGGAAGTTACTAAATCACCGATTTAAGGAGAGTTACTCAGCTTCCTATAAAAATCCATATATTAGTCTAGTGACTGACCTTATTCCAGAACTTATCTAGTATTTCCTACCAAAGCCCCCTAGACAACCTCCTATCTGAAAGAGGAAGACCAAGACAAACAAAGGGAGGAGATCCAATTTGAAACCTTAATATCCTAGCAATCTTGGCTTGAATAGAAGCAAGAGTATTAAAAAATAAAATAAAAGAATTCATATCATTGATCTACTAACCTGAGGCTTTCATGGAAGTGTCTAGGACTTTCTTGAAATTGGCAACTTCATTTATTTTAGCGGCACCCATTAGGGAAGTTCCATCCATAAATTGAAGATGTGAAGAAGGGGGATGGCCATATCCCTAGTTCCAACCTTGAATCAATCCCTACCCAACTTGAGACTTGATGAATCTTCCAAGGCCCTTAGCCATTAAAATAAACAAGTACGCAGATAGGGGATCCCCATGCCTAATGCCCCTAGAAGAACCAAATAACACTGAGGGCTCACCATTAACAAGGACCGCAAAGGAGGAAGAAGTGAAGCAACTCATTACCTATCTGATCCACTCAGTACCAAATCCAAAGGCAGTAAGAACTTTGTGCAAGAAGCTCCATTTGACTTTATCGTATGCTTTGGCCATATCCAATTTTATAAACATGACCTTCTCCTTAGAAACAACCATATAATGCACAACTTAAGCTGCAATGATAACTCCATCCTAAATTTTCCCAGCACCCACAAAACCACCTTGTTCTTCAAAGATTAACCTATAAAGCCATGGCTTGAGCCTTTTTCTATCAGCTTGGTGATTATTTTATAAATCACATTGCATTTAAAGCTACATGTCTGAATAAATTTAAAGAATTGGCTCCTTCCTTTTAAGGAATAAGAGCAATAAATGTAGCATTCATAGCTTTAAGCATATGTTTGTTCCTAAAGGATTCCTGTACAACTTTAAAAAGATCCATATTAACAATTTCTCAGAACTCTTGATAAAATTCAATAGGAAATTCATTAGGCCCTGGATTTTAACCCTTCTTCATACCAAACACCGCTCTTTCCACCTCGATTAATGATATAGGCTTGCTAAGATCCTCATTCATCTTATTGGTAACTAGGGGGGTACAATCAAGCACCAACCCTGTTAGAATGTGAATTTGATGCTACTCGTTTTGTTGTCCTTAATGGTTGTCATTGATGTCAACATATTCTATGTATATTTATGTTTTGGTTTTATCAGTTTATGTGTACCGATATCCATGGTGTATCGGTAGAGGTGTTCACCAAAGGATGTGCGTTAAATATTTATCCTTATCCTTGTTAGTGGAGGTTCTGCTCTTTGTGCAACATATGGTGGATCAATTATTTGGGTTTGGTCCTATTTGGAGCATGTTCATTTATGTTTCGGTCCTAGCAACTACTATGTAACGTGTTCATCATATCCCTTGGTATTGAAGGCTTTGGAGATGGTGTAGCGTGTTGACATACACAAGGCATATTCTATTGATCAAGGTGGTTCACATTTCATTCCTTACCACTGCGGGAATGTTTTGGTGTGACCTATTTCAAATTGTTTGGTTGACATGGTTGATGACATCAAGTAGTATAAGTAGAGTTATTATTTTAGTTGTTCTTGTGGCTTATGTGTTGCTTGTACGCAAAGTAATTGTATATCTATTTACAAGACATTTGTGTGTTGGTGATCACTTGTGGATGCAATCAGTAGCATACTGATATATTATTTCTATATTGCAATGTGTTGGTGACAGTGATCTCAATGGTGGATTTAACCTCTTTTCATATATTCTAGTAGTGAGCCTATATAATTGGTAGTGACCCTATTTGTATTGGCAGTTAGCCATATTAATATGTAAGGGTAGTTAGTTAGACCAGTAGTGAACCAACTTGTAGTGAGCACAACTCGCAGTGAGCCTTTGTAAAAATCACTTTAACTAGTGTTTTATTTCATGAGAATTAGCTACTCTGTGGTTTTTCCCAGTTTGGGTTTCCACATAAATTTTGGTGTTCTCTGTGATGGTGTTTCTAAGATTTCATGTCCACATCTGTTATGAATGGTGTGATTAATGATAGATCAGAAGTTGATATTATTGTTGTTTACATGTTTACCGAAAAAGTAAAAAAAATTTATAAAGTGTGTGGGAATAATTTATTCATCCCCCAATTATTCAACATGTTCAATAATTGGTATTAGAGCTTGATTCCTCGGTATAAAGATTAGCCACTTGAGGTAGATCCTATGATGTACAAACTAAGCATTACTATGTTCGATGGATCAAACTACAATACATAGAAATATTAGATGAAATGATACTTGATTTTGGTCGATTATAATACTTGGAAACACGTAGAAATGAAGTATGTGTGCCCTCAGAATGGTCTTAAGAATCCTGATGAAATCACAACATATGAGGAGAATGTCAAAGTGAGGTATGCTATCACTAGTAATTTATCAAAGAATGAATTAGCTAAGGATGTCTCTTTAAAGATTGCCTATGAAGTTTGGAAAAAATTGAAAGAGATTTATGAGGGAAATGATAGGGTTAAGTTATCTAAGAAGCTAACAACAAAATGCCATTATGAGAATATGAGAATGGACGAAGGTGAAGACATTAGAAGTTGATTTAAAAGAGTGGAGAATGCAGTTAATGAAGTCAAGAACCAAGGAGGCACTATCATAGACAAGGATTTCATGTAAAAGATATTGATGACATTACCAGATAGATATAATGATAAGATCTTGATGATTAAGGAGGTGTATGATATGAAGAAGTTTACTATAGAGTAGTTGTTTGACATTTTGATCACATTTGAGTAGAGGAATTTTGGAAGAGAGAAGAGCAGATTTGAGATGACATTCAAGGCAACTAAATCAGAAGAAGATCCTGATGGTGATGATGAAGAAAAATTCAAAGCAAACTTTGTAAGAAGACTGAAGAAAGGTACTGAAAAGTACAAAGGTATTTTACCCCTGAAATGATTTAGATGTGGTAAAATTGGTCATTTGGCTACTAGATGTCCAGAGAAGGGTCCTAGACAAAAGTTTAGAAAGTTTAATAAGAAGGCTTATTATGTGAATGAAGATGCTAGTATTTTAGATAGCGAGTCAGAAGCAGAAGATTGTTTGTTTTATGTTGAAGAAGATGAGAAATCAAAAATTGATATCTCTAACATTTGTGTTGAAGTTGATGATGATGTTGAAACTAATTTTTATGTTAGAAGAAACAAAAATGAATGGCTGATTTATATTGGTTGTTCTCACCACATGACTAGAGACAAGAGTAAATTTTTGTCACTTGACAAATTTGATGGTGGTCTTGTTAGGTTTGGTGATGATAAAGCTGCATATATTGTTGGTAGAGGCTCTATTAATTTTGATGGAAATAATAATACTGACAATGTCTATTATGTGAAGGGTACATGTCACAATCTCTTGAGTGTTGGACAAATGTGTGAGAATGGATATGATTTTGTTTTCAAGAATGAAGGATGTAAAATTTGGAAGAGATCTAGAGATGTGATTGCAGTTGGAAGAAGAATAGGAGGGAATATGTACTAGCTTGAAGGAGCTTGAGAAGGATGTTTTTACTATCTAAGACCGATGACATTTAGCTTTGGCACCAGAGGATGTGTCACATCAACTTTGCTAATTTGGTAAGAATAATCTCATCACGTGCAGTAAGAGACTTACCTAGATTATGCAAACCAAATAATGTAATCTGTACGGGATGTCAGGAAGGAAAATAGAGAAGGGAATCATTCAAGGAAAAATACTATTCATCTACTAGTCTACTGGAGTTAGTGCATATTGAGCTTTGTGGTCCTACCAAAACAAGAAGTTTTCAAGGTAAGAGATACTTTATACTTTTCATTGATGACTATTCAAGGTTAACTTGGGTTGCATTTCTTAGAGAAAAATCAGAGGCATTTGATAAGTTTAATACATTCAAGGCTAGAGTTGAAAATGAATGTGGTAGAAAGCTTAAATGTTTGAGATCTGACAAAGGAGGAGAATTTAATTCTGACGAGTTTGAATTTTTTTGTGAGAAACATGACATTAAGAGACAGTTTTCAATGACTAGAACACCACAACAGAATTGTGTATTGGAAAGAATGAACCAAAGATTTCATAAAGAAATAAGGAATATGTTGAAGGAAACAAGTTTACTAGAAATTTACCAGAGAGAAGCAATACATACTCCCGTGTACACACTAAACAAAGTTTTGTACAAGAGAAAATATGACAAGAGATCATATGAGTTATGACATAGAAGAACACCTAAATTTAAATATTTTAAAATCTTTGGAAGCAAATGTTACATGTGGAAAGATGAAGATAATCTAGGAAAATTTGATAGTAGAGCTAATGAAGGCGTATTTATGGGATATTCTACTAAGAGTAAAGTGTACTGATATTACAACAAAATATTAAATAAGATTATGGAAAGTGTGAATGTGAAGGTTGATGAGGATTTTAAGAAGACTCCTAAGAGACATATTGAGTATGAATTTGATACAGAGGACAGAGGAAAAAGAGGATAAGAAGGAAGAGGAAGAGACACAACCAACATCGACATCTACAATAAAGAAACCAAGGCGTGTATATAAAAATCACTCTTAAGATCATATTAATGGTGATAAAAATAGAGGAGTTGCTACTAAAAGTAGAGCACCACAAGATTATGCTTTGTTGTGTTTACTTTCAGAGATTGAACCTAAATCTGTAGAAGAAGCATGTAATGATTAGAATTAGGTTTAGGTAATGAAGGAAGAGCTTGATCAAATTGAGAAGAATCAAACCGAGGAGCTTGTGCCCACACAGATAGATAAGAATGTGATTGGTACAAAATGGACTTACTAAAACAAGTTGGATGAGAATGGTAAGGTAATAAGGAACAAGGCAAGATTAGTATGCAAGGGTTACACTCAGATCAAAGGAATTGAATTTGGAGAAACTTATGCCCTTGTTGCCCAAATGGAGGCAATCTAGATATTTCTAGATTTTGCAACATACATAGATTTCAAGGCTTATCATATGGATGTCAAGTCAACATTCTTGAATGGAGAACTGAAAGAAGAAATGTCTATTAATTAACAACAGAAAGGTTTTAGTTCAGAGGAAGAACTAGAAGAAATATGCAAATTGAAGAATACATAGTATGGTTTGAAGGAGACACCAAGAGCTTGGTATGGCGGATTAAACAAATATTTGATTGGAAAAAAGTTTCAGAAAGGTTCTACAGACAATAACTTATATTACCAGATATATTCAGATCAGATCCTGATTGTTGTTGTGTATGTTGATATTATTTTTGGAGGTAAGGATGATTTGTGCAAGAGATTTGCAAAGGATATGCAGAAGGATTTTGAGGTGTCTATGACTGGAGAATTGAATTTCTTTCCTGGATTGCAAGAAAATCAGAGCAATAAAGGTATTTTTATTTCTTAGTCCAAGAATGTCAAGTAATTATTTAAGAAGTTTTGGTTGGAGAATTCCAAACTGGTATGCACTACAATTATTACTGGTTGTAATCTGACTAAGGAGGGTGATTCAATAAAAGAATATGCATTCAAGTATAGATCGATGATTGGTGGATTATTGTACCTGACTGCTACTGGAGCAGGCATCATGTATACAATATGTTTGGTAGGTAGATTTCAACAAGAGCCAAAAGAATTACATGTTATAGCGTTAAAGATAAATTTTCAGATATCTTAATGTATCATCTTAAAATGGAATCACTTCCATCTTGGTAGGTTTAGCACCCTCATTTAGTGCATTTAAATGATACATTTGCACTTGGCAACTCTTCGTTTCTAGGTGAAATTAGGGTTAGGATAATGAGGATTCACCTTGATTTCCTTCTTTGTGGCTCTATTTTCTAGGTAGGACCTATGTAATAGTCCTCCTAGCCTTCATCATACTTCTTCTAGGCCCCTGTGCCCTTTTCCAACACTTTGTTATGTTTTCCCATCATCCTAGTGATGACATTAGTTTTCCATTAGTACACTTAGTGAAAAACATTGACAGAGATCACCGCTAGACTAAAGCATTACCGTCAGACTACAAGCATCACTGACATACTAAAGCATTACCGGCGAACAACGAGCATACCCGACGGAACACAAAGGTCACAAGAAAAATGCTAAGTATAGAATTGACAAGCATCACCGACGACCACAAGCATCACCGGCAACACAGTTTTCAGAACTAACCCGATAGGAACAAAAAAGGCATACCCGACGACAAGTTCAAGAAAGGAACATCGACGACCAAGAACACCAACGGTTAGAACCGACAGTCAGTTAAAGAACCCGCAAATTGTGGATCTGATTTTTAGACGACGGATAAAGCAATGTAATTCTATTTATAGAGTTTTTATTTGTTTTAAATCATAACTTGAGGGTCAAGCAAGCTTTATGTAAATGTTTTAATGCATCCCAATGGATCTAAAACATATCTAACTAAATATCAAGGTCAAGTTGTAAACCTTGGTTCTAGAGTTAACTTGCGATGCATGATTCAAGAATTGAGCCTAATTTAGTATAAATAGATGTTCAAACTCAATTGTGAGTACATGAATTCATTATTGTTGATAGCCGCCAAGAGCATCTAAGGAGCAAAAGATAGAATTCATGCAAAGGTCAGAAACATAATACATCAGTTATCAAGAACACACAGAGGCTACCGATAAGCAGAGAAAGGTATTATTCAATCATGGAAGGATGATTACTAATATGTATGAAGCTTTATAGGATCTGTTATCAGCAATTGAAGATTGCATTTATCATCAGATCAAAGA